>JAGFPH010003033.1:143032-155273 GCA_018207615.1 Philaenus spumarius
AAAATAATACCTCCAACGTCCCATAAAGCTGGAGAACAGAAATGTAGTGATTATTATTCTTAAGTCATACACAAGGAAGAAACCTTAAGTGTTTTTCGATTACTTGTGTCTAAAGGGAGAAATGGGGTAATACAATACATGATAAATCTTACCCTTCGTATAACCTACCATTTGCATTCGATTACTTGCGTCCAAACAGTAAAATGGAGTAAATAAAACTTGCTAGCCATTAATTTAGGTAGCATGCACGTCAAACTCTGATTTTTAATGAATTAAGTTAAGAGAGACAATCTGGTAGAAAACGTATAACAAGTGCATAACAGTATCTAAACATTGTTAGATTTGGACGAAACTAACTTGGTTTTTTGGTCCAGGAAATTCGAGTCTGATGTTTTTCGAATTACTAGTAAAGTTAAAGTTTAACATGTGCGCGATACTCCTTTCACTTATTTATTCGTATCTTCAGGCGAAACCGAGGGTACCTGCTATTGTCCGTTTACAGTTTAGTTGATAGCATGGGCAAGCATTGTCCATGCTATTGAAACGGAGATCTTACGCTAGTAGCCCGCATGAAAACATCAACCTCATAAAACTCATTTTTAAACTAGTTATTAGGAATATGTTTCACTTGATGTTGTTTTTTATTGATATATATATTTTCAAGAATTAATGTAGAACATTAATACAAAGTGAAAAAATTGTTGTTTTGTTTACATTGATTTTGACGGAAGAACTGTTTTTTTTTTAGGGAAGTAAATGATTGAATATTGTACAGAAATAACTGAATAATAATATAAAATTCAGAATTTGTTATCAAAATGAATTAAGGATTGAGAAAAATAAGCACTAACTTTAGTTTACAGAAAAGATCAAAGCATTATTGGTGCTGTTCTACCTATCATGACCTAATTTCTGATGTGTAGTACTGTAGTAATTATTTTGAGATTATATTATTTTATTTGGGAGAATATATTTCCTTTCAGAGAACAATTTTAACAATTTGTTAGAATTGAAATAACACAGCAATACACGTTAGAATAAAACTAATGTAATGTTAGTTTTTTGTAGTTTAAACTTCATAATGATGAGGCACGTTACTGAAATGAAGCAATTTGGATCTTGAATAAAACTCTGAGACAAGAATATTCATAATTCAATGTGGTTGTGAACAGGAGCCGATGTAGTTAGGTCAGGTAGTAGCGCGGCAAGCCTACATAAGGCCCATCAACTAAACTGTAAACGGATAATAGTATTGTATTATTATATACAGGCTGAAAAAATTATGGATACTGCTATATTCTCGACTTATAAAAAAAGACATTTAATTCACTGTTTGTGAGTAATTGATTGAAGCTCGGAATGTTTTAGCTTTAGAAGGGTGGAAGGAAATAAAATTACAAAAATCTGAAAATTTCTAATCTCAAAGTTATGTAGTAGAAAGCCTGATATAATTCCGACTTTCAAAGAACTTGATTAGTATTTTCGCGATGGAATATCAGAAATGATATCTGATATCGCCTTTCTCTATTTTACTATTATTTATTCTTGAATAAGGAACCATCCTAAAGGATTTTGAAGCCATTTGTCAGTCTTTCAACCGATTTGCAGTCATATTTTAAAAGGATGCTCCGCAAAGTGTCTAGAGCACGAGATTCAGTTTTACTTTCCTAAAAACAACACCGACCAGGAAAACAAAAAGTGTTAATATCCTGCAAATCTCGGATCGTAGGTGTAAGAAGGATGGGCCGAAATAATGAATGAAGCCAGGAGAAGCGGAGAGAGGATAAACAGGAAACGGCAATTCGACTTGAAGCAATCATTCTATTAGTGAATGTCTGAAGGGGCTGTTGGTGAATCTCCAGCTCTTGCTATACACGCGGACAACAAACAAGTCATCTGCTTCTTTATCCTTCTGGGATCGTGTTAGCTTACGTTCTCACACAGCTTTACTATAAAATATAAGGACAAGTTTATTGTTACTATTTTACTAAAACTCTACCCACCGGAGTTTCATGTAACTATTACATTGAGAGTGTCCCATTTAGATAAATTGAGCAGGTAGGTAATCAAATACTTCCCCCCCTTACCAATTTGTATTGATATGATAAACTTAAAATAATAACTAGAGGAAACTTCACTGAAATTAAAAACATTTTGTTACAAAATTATGGAAAAACAGGACATTATTTTACGCATTAAAAATATTATTTTAATAAATTCTCTTTTCAAAACAAACCGGGATACAGATATAATTTGGCTTATTAACAGTTTACAATACAGTACAATTTGTTCTGATTCTTTGAAGAAATCAAAAATAAAATTGCACGCCGTATACAATGTAAAAAGTTCATTCTAAAATGCAGTAAAATAAAAATATCCAGGAAAATCAAGTTGTTTTAGGACACTAACTCTCTCACGATCAGTGGTATTTTTAGTTTAGACTCATAACATGTATCTGCATTATAAAATGTCATCATAAAGCGAAAGAAAGCATCGAATGTGAAAAGAAGTTTGATATTAAGAAAAAGAAGGTAGAAAGTTCCGGGAGTTGTAAAAGCAAAAAAGAAATTCTGTCAAAATATTACAGTACTTTATTGTGCTTCTAGAAAACCAATAGAAACTGCTCGGATGTTAAATAATATAAGAAACCGTTTTAAATTGTACTGGTAATAAACCCATCAAACTCAAAATATGGGGAAATTTTTTCCTTGAACTCATAAAGAGATACGATAATCCTAGGAGTGTGTCTGCTGGTACAATGCGTGAGGAAGGAATTAAGTTAGACCATTGACTATATTTAAAGCATTAATGCTTATATAGTCAATGGTTAGACTAAGAAGAGGAGACCGATTTCTACAACGAGGGAAATAATAGTTTTGTAGCCAAAATTAACAAAGTTGATAAAAGATTTCATTGTATGACACAGACAAGACACATCAGATCCAAAAAATTGTTTTACTACAACAGGTGGAATTAAATAAATAGCAGATTTAAAGATAAAGCATTTTTTTATTGGGAAATGTTAAACGCTTACATTTATTGTATTATGAAAGCTTGGTGTGTCCGTGAGTGACGCTATAACTTCGCACCCACACCGTCATATCCACCATATGTGTGGTAGCCCTCCATCCTTCTTTCACGAAGAATGTTTCGGTTTGAAACTGCAGGGGTTGGGATCGGAAATATGGGTGTCAAAAGAAATTATCGCACGAACTTCTAGTGGGCAGTCGATGAAGCATCTGGGAATCGAATGCCAAAGTGGAAGAGGATGGCCAGAACGTTCCTGAATGTTTTAGAAGCTTCCAAAATATTCCAGACAAATTGTTGGAAAATGTTTTAGAAATGTTCCAAAATGTTATAGAATATTGCAGAAGGTTCGAGAATGTTCCAGACGGAAAGCTAGATATGTTTGAAAAGTGGCTGGTGCAACCTCCAGGAGAGGTACTGCGGCTTACAGACTTAGCAGATGTATTTAAACAAGCATACTTAGAGACCGCAAGAGGTTCACTTGCAGAAAACAGTTCAATCCTGATGTGATAGATGAGGAACGTTATTCTCCATCACTAGTTACTGATAAACCTTTAAATGAATCTCTGCAAGAGTCTGAAGATGACGAAACCCTAGCAGAGCAAATAGTGATGCCTGCAAAAGACTCCATCTCCAGTAAAATTGATGTCAGCATTTACCACTTCCACAACACCAAGGGTAATGACCCTACAAATAAAGAAGAGACCAGCACAGAAGTCGAAAATTGTTACAGCTGCTTCTTACAAAAAGCTTTGGAAGATAAAGAGAACAAAAAAAAGAAGGGAATTAGAGAGATTAAAGGAAGAAAGAACTAACAAAAAAAGTCAATAAGGCAAGCAATTTCAACTCTAAACAAATAATAAGGAACTCTGAGAAGAAAGAACAATACTTTGAAGAATTGCAAACATCCACTAGACAGCGCGAGAAGACCTTCCTGTAGCTCATGGCAAGAAGAGGTGAGAAATTCCACTAGCTCAACACAACCTGAAGAAAAAAATGCTGAGTCCGTTATTTGTCTAGGATGTAGAGGTTCATACACCGAAAACTGGATCCAGTGTGGGTTTTGCAAAGAGGTATGGCATGTCGTTGATCGCGTTTGACGAATGAACGTATTTTTGTGAGAATGGTGTCCAGTGCTTTTATCCATCTCGCGAGCCAAGCTCGATTTTATTTATATAATACAATATCTGCGAACTAAACACGTGCACGAACACTAGCTGACTTAAATCTGTCGAGAACTTACTTGAGAGTTTTAAGCATTTACTTGGTTTATTCACACAAAACAGAAGACATTACTCGACAGTATGAAAAACTCGAGGTAATACTAGGCCGGGTAACTGCTTGCTGTTTTATTCACAAGAAATCGAATAGAGAACTACTTATTCACATCCCTTTATCAGTTTTAAGCGTACCCTCGGCCGGACAACATTACCAGCGTGAATTGTGTAACTCATGTTCGAAGTGTTGTGTGTTCGTGGATTAATTGTGGTTTTTGTGTTTAAATGTTTTCACTTGTGAGAGAAATGTTTGACTGTTTTGATATCTTGTTATATTTATTTATGCTACTGAAAGGGGTAACGAGGACTGCTTATGGGTATATTTATATTTGATTTATATTAATAATAGGTTAATTACCTTATATCTCATCCGTCAACAATCCAAATTTTTCCTTTGTAGGATTACCGGTTTCAACGGTATACCGTCATCTTCAGATCCTTATTATGTTCTTTACTTTCCGCCTGTTCTGGCATCGTCTTCTTAACACATTTGGCACATTTAAAACATTTGACACATATATTAAAATTTCAAACACGGAACAAATAAACAGATTAAAATTATTACAAAAACCGACACACTAAGACATATAAAGGTACATTATAGAGCAAATCGTTATGCTGGTCAACGAGAAGGTTTATTATTGCCGCGCCGGTCGAACATGTAATTCGGGCGGTCGTCTATTCTGTACTCGCAAATGTTTTAAATGTGCCAAATGTGTTAAGAAGACGATGCCAGAACAGGCGGAAAGTAAAGAACATAATAAGGATCTGAAGATGACGGTATACCGTTGAAACCGGTAATCCTACAAAGGAAAAATTTGGATTGTTGACAGATGAGATATAAGGTAATTAACCTATTTTTAATATAAATCAAATATACAATCCAGGAAGCTAAAAAACAATATTTTTAAGTATATTTATACCTGGATAAAAAGTAGTTATCTGTACAGCGCACGTTTTTATTTATCTTGACATTTTTATCTACGAAAACATAAATATAAATGTAGGCCTACAATGCATGGGGATTTCCAACATTAAGCGTCTAAAATTATGTATTATTACAAAGTTATTAATATTATAACTACAGAGCGATCTACTCCTACTAGCTTCACTCATCAATCAATGCGGAAAAGAAAATGAAAATAGATTATTGTATACTCTGATATTTTCACGGTAATTACGATTGATTAGGACAGACGCACTTGAATCGGGTTAGGTTGGTGGGTGTAGCTGTGACTTGGATCCTGACGTATGCGCAGTGCGGTCGGGGTTTTGCGTGAATAGTAGGATTTTTTATGGAATAGGAGAAGAAATTTGCTCTTCTCACATTATCAACCACATCCGTAAGGTAAGATTGAAAACGTTTATCATAAAGTTGGTACATCGATGTTCATATGCGTTGCAGGAGTTTGTAAACCATCGAGCGACAATAATTTTCGCCTTTCTTTGTTTTTTAGAAAATGTTTTTATTAGCTCTTGAAAAAGAGTGACATCACATTCAATTACCATGACAATGAGAATAATAGGGTTACGAGTTTGCTTTGTCCCAATTAATTGCGGAAGAAATTAAACTACTTCGATGTTCCGCTTCGATGAAGAAAATGATAGTTCACCTCTACAGTTAATATCGGGTGGGTTCAAAATGATGGCGCATTGTCATTGAAAATATATTGCGATCATCTTTTCTCATTCTTTCTATTATTCTCGCATTTTTTTTAAGGAATATTCTTCAAGAAGAACACGTACTGTATAAATTCATCTGGAAAACATTCCAAAAGCTTGCACCACAAATTACTATCCTCTTTTGTACGACCAGTAAATCGAGATTGTTGCTCTAAAAAGGGCGTATTTTTCTTTTCTCTAGAAAAATCTTGCAATTTCAAAACTGTTTTCACTTCAAATTTGTTGAGCAAATTTTTTTTCTTGGTTTTGCGTACTAGACAGTGCCTAAGATGCTTAGAGAGAAATGCTGAGCAGTGATTTGATAAGTGCTCAGTAAGTACAAATCAAAAGCCTCCCAAGGCGGACAAAAAATAATTTTGTTCAGAACCGTTTACTGTAGGTTGAGGCCACCGAGAAATGATCATTCCAAAGATCCCTTTTTTAAAGCCAAAGTATGTAAATTAACAGACTCCAGTAAACCCTGCGCGTCATTTTAAGAAAACTGAGATGTGTTGCAAAGTCAACGGTAAGGACGACTTGAGGGAGTCGTCTACTTCCTGTGGAGTAGTCGTTATACGTGGCAATGCAAAAGGCTTTATGTGTACCACTCAAGTAAATGCATCGGATTTACAGTGAGCACAGTCGACTTTGAGAAGGCCGGCCTATGCTAATGGCATAACTTTTGGTGGTCGATAATATTTAACACTATTACGCGTTATTTGCAAGAGACTGTGTTAATTTTACTTTCTCACTATACTAAAGTATAGAGAAAGGTATAATAGTGATCGCAAAAAAAAACGATGTTGAGATTTCTGCGGAAATATCCGTTTTGGGACCCCCTGAGTCCAAAAAAGTGGTTTTTACAAAATGTCTGTCTTTATGTCTGTATGTATACAAAGCTAGAGAGAAAACTATTAGATCGAGTTCGAACAAATTTGCACCAAACATGTCAATTAGGCCTGTATAGATGCACGAAAAAAGGTTTTGACATTTTTTGAAAAACAGCCATCTTTTTGGCCAAAACACCCCAAAAATCAGTTATTATTTTTTTTTATAAAAGAACTGCTCTAACGATTTTGATAAATTTTGTTTTGTTTGTAGCTCTTAATGTACCCTACCATATGCAAAAAACAGCATATTTCTAAAAATTCTCGTTTAGCTAATAATAATAATATTTATTAGTTACTCTCCTACTTTAATGTATCCCCTCTCCTACTTTAATACAATTATGAAGTCACAGTGAATCTGTTTAATAATTTAAATATTTGTTTGGGAGGAAAGATGTGCCAGTTTCTGGTACCGTTTAGTATTATTTATACTAGTAAACCCCCGTGAAAATCATAGGCGGATTAATTAGATACACATCAGAAGTACATCATTCAACAAAATAATATTATTTTAAAACAACACACTTTATCTAGACCTACCTAACTATGCTGACAGGGATTTTTAACTTGGTAAATAATATATGTACAATTATAAGGATTATAAAACTGTATGAATATTTCTTAAACTTTTGTATTTATGTATGTTATTATATATATTTAAAGAAAGATAAAAAAATTATCTTTTAATTGCTTTTTTTATTTCATATTGATAGATCAAATGATTTAGAAGTTATTAATATTACATGACGTATATTTATTAAAGTTGTAAACATAACCCCAAAGGTATAATCTATGCTAGGTTTGTGTATTACTACAGATGCTGGGTGAAATCAGCTGTTTGGATGTAGGAATGTTTCCTAAGCTAAAGGAATATTATGTATCTTTTCTTTAATTTTGTATAAAAAATATATTGATGATAAAAGGTTGAATTTATATATAGTTTATAACCTCAAAGCAAATATTATAACGTAGATAATAGCATTCATTAGTTATTTAGGTCATATTTAAAAAAATCAACTTCACAAGACATTATAATGATTGAAGTTGTAAACATAACCTCAAATATACACTGGGTTTACAGATGAGGGTGAAATCAGCTGTTATATTAAATGTCACTCACGCTCGTACGTTCGCTTTTGTAGGAGTTGATAAGTACAGTATATTTACGTTTTGTATGTAGTATTAATTTATTGTTTCGTTATGTTTAAATGTAATTATTGAAAGGAAAATACATTGTTATTATTATAATTCGTTATATTTAGTGAATGAGGATGTGTTGTTGTCCCCACTATTGCGCTTTTATGTGCACCAAGGACAAGCGTCTTAGCACTAAAATAAGTGCAAATGAAGCATACGTGAAGCATGACTTTTAGGAGTTGAGTGAATTAAGTTTTGTTGAAGCATGTCACAGAGCGCAACTGTTGGATTTTCTTTTAATATCTCTTTCAATTCAATACAAAATTGACAAGTAAGTTTACATTTTATATACAAACTATAGTACTCGACAATCCCCGTGCTTCGCCTCTCGCTCACCATCTACACTCGCGGCAGAGCAAATGCAAACATATTATTATGTACTGTGATATTTTCACGGAAATTATTGATTAGTATACAAGGGTGGTAAGGGTAGCGGTGAACTAGATGCTGACGCGTGCGCAGTAGGGCCAAAGTTTTTGCGTGAATGACAGGATTTGTATATAACAAAGATATAATTTACTAGCAGAGTCGTAGGACAAGAAAAGTAGTCAGTATACAAATAATTCGACCACGCAGCTGAACCGCTGACGTGAGTTGAGCAAATTTCCAAAATTTAGTTTATAGGCCTATGTTTTAGGGTTTCAACCAACAATTTGGGAAATAGGTCTATTCACGACGGTGCTGAATAGCTGCAAAATGGTTCGCACGCCATTCCGCATATTGGGGGTATCTTCAATAAACAAAGCATTGCGTGCTTCGCACGCCATTCCACGTATTGGGAGTATTTTCAATACACAATGCATTGCGTGCTTCGCACGCCAGCCCCCGTATTTGGAGTATCTTCAATACACAATGCATTGCGTGCTTCGCACGCCAACCCCACGGTAGAATCCACCACATGGCTTTGAACCGGGTACTTCTATGGTATTTTACGTTTTGATAGATTTTGGAGGAACCAAGCGAGCTATGAGGTCGCGTAAAAACCAAAATGTGCAGAATAACATCCTACATTTTATATTTGTAGAAAAAATTCAAAAACTAATTCATTCTGTTAGGAAAAATCGCAAAAAATGTTTACTTCTGGTAAAAAAATGTGCTTCCGGTTGTTGGATTTGTTTGGCTAACAAACTCGTCCGACCGACGTAGACAACCAACGTGTGTACCAAATGTGAACCAAATCGGACTTAAAATGCGGCCGCTAGAGTGCAAACACACATATATATATATGAGTTTGAATGACACCCCAAAACGTGTTCTGGGGACCAAGATCGGTGCTTTTTTGCTACTCCCGACCTTGGGTCTTACCATAGGCCACTGCATAGCTCATTTTTCCTATGGAAATTCGCTAATAAAGTATACAAAAATAACACTATACATTTTCTGTAAAACAGATTTTGTATGTACATACCGACCGTAAAATGAAAAATAAAAAGTTTGATGTAACCCTTTTTAGAGTTTTGATGAAGAAATCCGTTTGAGGACTCATGAAAGCTACATTTCTGGATGATTTGCTTATCTGAGAGGCATTTAATAAACGTATTCAATCAAAGCATGTCTTTGACGAAAATGAACTGAAAGTTAACGACGAAAGAGCAAACGGCTTTAAAATTATTTTGGTAAAACTTTCGGACTACGGTCAGAAAGTTATTGTTTTATCAATATGTATTATTTTGAAAATGTATGATTTCCTGGAGAAGCTTAATAATAGTATCTTACTTTTAACACTAGCGAAGTCGGATGGGACAGCTTGTAGACTGAAACACTTATTATCCCCTCTGCTAAAGCAGTCGGGGGAAAACATGATAACTAGAAAGTATAATTGACCGAGCGAAGCGAGGTCTCCGTTTTAGCTCGACCGTTCGGCATTTCGTCTGTGTGTCTCACGATTACGGCCAAACGCCTTGACCGATTTTGATGATTTTTGCATTAATATTCCTTATTCCTAGGCCGAGCCATGTATAAATACGGGTTTTTCCATTTTTCATTTTAACCCCTTAAATAAAATAAAAATGGCGACTGGACCGTTTCTCTCAGTGTAAGCTTTTTTCCAAAGCCATTTTGTGGCTTAACCGTAAGTCGAATTTAAAAACTAATAATGTTTTGCCAGAAGCAAATTTGATTTTCAACAAAATTGTATCCTTGATTTTTTTCCGTATCTCTAATGGTAAGCTCACAAAATGGCCGTAAACTTAAAATTTGTTAAAAATCGTCCAAGTTTTTGTATTTCAACCATGTTGTTATACGTTTATTCTAAACCAATTCATTAGTGTTCCATAGCTTTTTTGTAGATAAAGGTTCAAATGATTCATATATGCCAGTAAAAAAATGATTGAAGTAAAATTAACAAAGTTATTAGCTCATGAAACAAGCATGTTCAGTAAAGAAAGGAAAAGGTTCAACTTTAGGCCTACATAAAAAGTAGTAAAAAAGTTTTGTAATTTAGTTCTAAATAGAACTGTATGAAAATATTTATCAATTTCAAATTTCTTGTATTGAAAACACCAGTTTTTATGTTCCTACTACAAGACTGCTAACAAAACTAGGCCTGTTTTGAATAATAATTTAGGAATATATCCTTTGCCCAAAAATGAAATATTATTATAAGAAAGTGTAGAGGATAAGAATTGAACTATATACTTGTAAATTATTATTTCATAAACGTATTTGACTTAGCTTTACTTGAATTACAAAGTGAGATGAAACAAATGAAACCTCGCGGCGATAAAGAACGTACAAAAATGACCGTTGGACAGCGTGGGTAGTGTTGGTAGCCTACATGGGTTGAGATCACTATCACGACGCTTTAACATAGTTTGTTTTCATTATTTCTAATATTGGAATATGATATGGAACTGTAAATACATTGTTAAGCTTTAGTTATTTAACTATGTAAATATTTAATAATTCTATGTTTTTCCTCAATAACGCGATATTTTTAGCTGCCTTACACATGATTAACCTAAATAAAACACAATGCCCCCTAAAAGAAAATCTTTAGCAGTTAAAGCTCAAGAAAAGAAAAAAAACGAGAACTAGATACCCCGGAATTGCGGGAATTGCAAAATAATGTTTCACTGGCTAAACCTTCTGCTTACTGGCACACTATTTTTAACCTAAGCTCAAAACCACATTTGTTATTTCAACGAGCGAGGTCTACTGTTCACAGAACTACTAGTAAAACAATAAATAGATGCTACAATTTCACCAGAAGCACAATGCTAGTAGCTTTTACTAGATTCACTTGATATCTTGGTTGTGGTTGTATAGGCTGCATTTCGAGGTCAGATTGGTTGCAAAGTTGTCCTATCTAATTACGTGCATCAACACTTTATAAAAATGTGTTAATACTTAGAGAGGCCTACAATAGCAAATGATTGCTTAACAGAAAATTACCCTAGTGTACGCCAAAGTAACGCTGTAATTGTCATAATTTTAAATGTCTTAGTTTTAGACAAATATACAAAGTAAAAACTTTAGTTTTGAACACACAGATGTGCACCATGCCTTCGATTTAGTTTTACGCAAGTAGCATTATTGAAGATCTTCGACTTGTTGGTGAAATGGAGTTGTTGCACGCTTCAACGTTTCTAGTTATTACTTCCCGAAGCTTCGCAATAGCAGTCGGTAGCTCATTATGGAAGATGATTTCCTTCATCATGCTCCACACATAGGCGTCAAGTGGTAAATGGTCGGAAGAGTATAATGGGTACGGAAAGTTTATTGCTTGGAAAACGGAGGGGGTTACAAAACTTTCTTTGAAGTAAAGCAATGGTGGCTACAGCGGTGTGGTTGGTGGGGGAACCGGAGTTTTGCCTACGGGTGTCAGGTAGATGGGGGGGATGCCGTCGGCAACCTCTTGGTGTGGAGATTTGCCTACGGTGGGGGCGGGAGAAAGAGAGTGTGAGGGAGGGAGAGAGACACCGTTTCTTGTAGTGATTATTAAAGAGCATCCACCTTTCTCGTAATTATAATACGACGAAATATTATAATTATACAAATATTATAATCATACTGTTATCGGCAAAATACTGTGACTAAACAGTTTAGGTAAGTCCTCTAGTTTTTTTTTCATTCTAATTATATAAAGTGATAATACGACGAAATATTATAATTATACAAATATTATAATCATACTGTTATCGGCAAAATACTGTGACTAAACAGTTTAGGTAAGTCCTCTAGTTTTTTTTT
>JAGFPH010003033.1:155373-166235 GCA_018207615.1 Philaenus spumarius
CCATAGGAAAAATGAGCTATTGCAGTGGCCTTTATGGTAAGACCCAAGGTCGGGAGTAGCAAATGAGCACCGATCATGGTCCCCAGAACACGTTTTGGGGTGTCATTAAAATTCATATATATATATGTATATATATATGTATATATATATGTATATATATATTTACACTTTTTTATCATTATTGCGTCTATACAAAAAGCAGTCGTGTTGCGTCCACCAGTAATAGTGGAGTAAATGATATTATTACTATAGTATATATGGGTTATTATAAGTGAAAATCATGGTTCTTACTTTAGTTTTTTATATATACGTCACAATAAAAAGTGAATGTAAAAGTTTAAATCTCTATCATTGTTGAATCCGTTCAAAACCCCATCATTATTGCGTCTACTGTATATAATTAACCAAACTCATGTACTATTGCTTCTATGCAGGTATATCACTAACCAAAACCAGCTACAGTGGCGTCCTGCGACGTTGCCGTTTATTTATACCTGATTCTACCCTAACCATATCCTTTCGGCAGTCCTTGGTAACCAATTTCCTTTATGATGTACAGAAGTAAACTTCGTAGTTTGGGTCTATTTCGAAAATGACATCATACATATTTTTCAACAGTAAACTGTAGCTCTTTATTCACGTTTGACGAAGCCTGCTTATAGCGTCAAACTTCGTGGTGTGGTTCGATTTTATTTAGCAAAGGAACTATAGAAGTACATAAATTATTATTTAGTGTTTCAATCAGTAATCCTTAAATAGCACGCAATTCATGTTTAACGAAGTTTGCGTATAGCGGCAGAATGGTAGCCTATGGTTAGGATTTATTTTGAAAAGAGGCTAGGCCCTAAATACACGATTTGTTATTTAATGTTTATAAATTTAATCATAGCATTACTTTATATTTTTATTTTTTATTTTAAAGTTCTTGCTTACAGCGGCATATTCCGATGTATGGATCGTACTTAATTTACAAAGCGAATTCGCCTTATGTAAAAAGCTTTTTATGTATTGTTTCATTGATATAATATGTAAACCCTTTATAATGTCATCCAGAATGTTGTGTTAAAGGCATCCAATTAAAACTATTTAATGGAATATAAATAAATATTCTATACTTTTCTGTCTTTATAATATGTTATTTTTGAAGTGTAAACTTCTTTAGGCGAGTTGGGCACTTTTTGCATAGAAAAGAATGATTGAACTCACGTTGCCGTCGTCGTCACCGTCAACGCACGGACGCACTTTGTTTAAGGCTCCATCGCATCTCCAAAATTATTTAAAGCTGTATATGGCTTTTATACAATGCTCGTCAATTACTACAAACAATTAACACATTTTTCGTAAAGAATTAATTGTAATTCGACAATGTCTGAACAATAGGCGAATCGCGCGTCATCACTTAAACGGTGTCCAAAGAAAAGACTGCGAGCAGTAAACGCAAAACTAAGGTTCAGTATTTAAAGCTCTATCTATCGGATCTCCACAATTATTTAAGGTTCCGTCTCATATCCACAATTATTTAAGACTCGATCGCATCTACGCAAATATTGAAGATTTCGTCGCATCTCCGCAATTATTTAAGACACAGTCGCATATCCGCAATTATTTAAGTTTCCGTCGATCCTCCGCAATTGTTTAAGGCTCCGTCGCATCTCCGCAATTATTTAAGACTCTATCTTATCTCCACACTTAGTTAAGGCTCCGTCGCATCTCCGCAAATATTTAATATTTAAGGCTATACTACATCATTAATACATAGATTTAAAAAAAAAAACTTCTTCATAACCGGAAAATAAAGTTAACTATATGAAGCTAAAAAGTTTTCACTTCTGACGGCAGTCCCACGTCTGTCTGTTATTTTTTATTAGCAGTATTTTGTCGACAAAATTTACTTTATGTAGAATTTTTTGTCAATGAAATGTTAGGCATTAACTTTAGGTAGATATGCACGGCAATATATGAACCTGAATTATTAATTTACTAGATAACACAGAATTTGTTCTTATAATATAGTGTTAACAATTTACAAATATGCGCGTTAAATGAAAAAGTTGACTTCTGTGGACTACAGAATAACAGGTAAGCAAGACTTCTTAGAACCCTTGACAGCAGACCGTCATAAATCTTCAAAGTCAAACAATTCTTTCCAAATATACCCTCCACTTTAGTTTAACAACACCCTCTACCACATTCACTAAACAATTAACAATAAAAAAAGATAAGCTGTAATAATGAATGAATTATAAATTCATTTGGCGCATTAGGCTTAAATTTCACAACCGAGTTTTTCCGTATATTATATCCAGTAACACAGCGTAATTTGCACATACTTACGGGTTTGATATTTATCTATAGAATATAATACATAGTCTATTTATTTTCAAACAGTTCAAGTTTGCCAAACGATGCGGCAAGTA
This sequence comes from Philaenus spumarius, assembly GCA_018207615.1. NCBI lineage: Eukaryota > Metazoa > Arthropoda > Insecta > Hemiptera > Aphrophoridae > Philaenus > Philaenus spumarius. Next base: position 157,791 of record JAGFPH010003033.1, read on the forward strand.
AAACTAGATGAATTATTACAATAGTTGACAATATCGACCACAATATCAGTTTAGTGTATTTCATCAAAAGAAAAAACAATATCTTCATCACTGTGCAAACGTAACCCTTATAAAGTCACGGAATTACTATCGATGACGCGGTAAGTCAAGTTTTGCAAGTACTGTATCTCAAATTATATTACAACCTAAGATACCGTTTATTTTTGCTTAAATTTCAGGGCGAAAGTTTACATTAGAACACCTAGCCATATTGCGGCAGAAGTAGTGACGTATTCGCAAGAAAATGCCTACGTAATTGTAATTTTCAATTCTATTTCTAAAGGTCAAAAAATGTAACTTACAGAATTAAATGTAATTAATTACGAATAGAAAATAAAACAATTTAAACTTAAACTCAAATCACATCTTGTTAACTCAGACGTATCTTTTTAATTAAATCGGACTGCGCATGCGAACGTTAATAAACACGATTACCGGACTCTCCTATTTCTACAACTTAGAATTACGTAATAAAATACATGTATAACATAAAGGTGTTACAAAATTGCACGCTGCGCTGCACGCGCGCCACTCTTGTGCATTGAATTTGTCATATTTGTACGAGGCGCGAGGTACGCTCGCAGTGAACCATCTGCTGACGGGTTTATCAACGAACACTTTGAATATTCGCCGTTCATATTTGAACGGTAGAGTGAAATCTTGGTTGTTTTTAGAGCGCATGAGATTATTGTTTTTCAAGATATTAATTTTCCAGTGATTAAATATAGATTTTTCTGAAACGAATTTAATAAAATAAATAGATTCCAACAACAACCAAATAATTCTTTTGAATCCTCTGCATAAGGATTATTATTTTTTTTTTAAATATGAAAGCAGATGCTGGCGAGAAATATCCGCCGAGATGGATGTATCTGCGGACCAGTGTACAAATAAAATAATATCTTTGCTGTCTTATTCTTACCAACGGGAGAAGAGCAAGTTGAAAAAGCATCCTTCCACAACAGGAAAACGAAAGTTATGAATCAAATAAGATAATATGTAAATCTCTTTTAATTGTAATAATTATTAAATTAGTTAACCCTGGTAGTGGCAAAACTGGCCTTGTCAATTCACGCGGATTTATTTTGCGTTTTGCAAGCATTTTTTTCAAAAAATCACTAAATGTATTAATTAGTAAATTTATCCCAATCCAAAAAAAGTGTTCAGTAGCTTTTTTTATAGAAAAAGGTCCAAAGAGTTCATATATGCAACTAGCAAATTTATTGATGTACAATTTTAAAAGTTATTAGCAGCTCAGGAAGCAAAAAATTTCCAGTATTGGAACAAAATCAAACTTTAGGCCTACATAAAACGAAGTAATTTTTGTTTGTTTTAAATATTCAAAAGTTTTGATAATTTATTTTTAAACAGAGTGTATACAAATATATGCCAATTTAAAAAAAAAATCTGAAAACACCAGTTTATAATTATGTTCCTAATACAAGACAGCTAAACAATTTGTCTATTTGTGAAATATTATTCACAAATTAATGTTTACAACTTCACTGCAAAATGTATACTCAATGTTCGTGGGTTATCTATGGTTCGCCGGAGGTTTGTTGAAATCAACAATTCCAACGAAACAATGAAGAGCAATTTAACTTACCCTCCTTAACAGGAACACACAATTTTCACTTTATAAAATTATATAATACATAAATAATTAATGTTTACCGTACATTACATCAAACTACAAACTACAAAAATTCTATATACATCAATGTTCACGATTCGATACATTGAATCAATCTGAAGCGTATAATAATGCTTCAAATGTATTCGTTGTATGGATATATTTTGAATAGATGAAAATTTTAAAAAGCCTGAAGTTCTAACTTACAGTAGGCCTATCTAGTCTCAGTATGTTTCCACTTTGTATAAGTTGGTAACATCAATTAAATTGGTTTGTATAACAGAATTGCAAGCATACAAAAATAGCCTGAAGTTTAAACATGTATAGTTTAGTCTTTAGTCACAGTATGTTTAACAGCACTCAATAGTACAAAATATTGTCGTTTGCAAACATATCAGGTGGGTAAACAGTAAGTAAATTTTCGCAAACTCAGCACAAGAAAACATTAATTGATATCAAACATTCAAAAACAACGTAATCTTAACCGGAGTGATACCATTTCTTCATGATGCCTAAAATGGAACCAAATCTGAGAAAATGCACTGATATTTATATTTCTAGGCCTATCTGTATTTTTTTAGGAGTGTTTTGATGAAATGGTTCAAGTTTAAGTAAATGCATCCCTCTTCTAAAAGTTGCTTAATTGAATTACTATTAGGCCTACTTATTTCTTAATGAAATAGAATGTAAAATATCTGACAGTAAGAATTTTCTGAAATCGTAGTAAGGAATTTTTTGGAAATGTATAAATAAATATTTGTTTGGCATACAATATAATGTTTGTGCTCCAAAAAAAATTAATGATTGAAATTAAATTCTAACCAACAAAATGTTGTTATAATATTCGAAATACTAAACAAATATATATTTTCTTGTATTAAAGACGGAACACATTTTCAAAAATTCGTTGGTACCAATTTAGTTCATTTCTAGTATTTTCTATGCCTGCATGTATGCGTGGTAAGTGGGAAGTAAGTTTAATCTACTGTATTTTATAGTGTCGTTTCTCTAATATTTGCATTATTAACTTGCGTTGGGAATATAGATAAATTTTACGTAAAACTATGGTAGGCCTAAAGTCTTTTCTTTCTTTGTTTTAGCTTGCCTAATTCAGTTAAGCTATAGGAAGTATTTTAATTTACGTAAATCTTTTTTATTGTTATCAGTTAGTCTTATTCTGCTTGGAGTCTTTGGATAGGGACTTATACCATATAAAATAAAAAATCATATAATTTAATAATGTCCTTTTTTAATTAATACTATGCTAAATGTAAATTAATCTGATGTAACTTCATAATAATAAAAGCACATTTAAAAACAGCTTGTAGAAGTTTTACCATTTTTACAACAATTATTATTCGTCTCAATAATAATTAAAATAATCTTAATTTGTTTAAACTGAAATGGTCTCTACATTATCCCATCCCTACATGAATATTGGTATTTCGTCAGTATTTGAAGAGAAATCGATCTGTATACCATAGGAGGCCTTTTCAGAAAGGGAACAATTTTGCATTGTTGCAGATTGCAATGCATGGTAATACAAATACCCAAGGGTAAGTTATTTAGGATTAAATAAGCCTTTATAAACAGAGCACTGACCTATATTAGGTACAATTTTTATTTCAACCTTTTATAAAATTGTTTTTGTTGCAGTAAATTTCTATTAATGATCATTTGTTGCTACTAATAAGTTTTCTCAATTAGATGTTAACAAAAAGTTAATCTGATACATATTACAATTATATTGTTCATACTATCATAAGACAATGCAACAATACCATATGAAGACCCTACAGCAGAGATGTCAACTTTTCTACTTTCCCTTAAACCTTTTGTTCAAGCAGTGATGTTAGAACGCCCGACTAAGTCAACTATACGAATTATATATGAAATAATATAATGATACTTTTTTAATATTAATATTGTAACCAATAAACATTTTTTTAAACCAATCGGTCGAGTTGAACAACATTAGTTCAGTAAGCGCAGTCGTAAAGACACTTCACTCAATAAATATGCGTAATTTTTCTAGTATTTTCCATTAGTGGAGTGAACCTTGCTTAATAAACACATGTTATTAAGTAGAAGTTCAATCATAATAAAAATATATTATTAAGTAACGAAAATGTCAAGAAGATAAATTAAAATTGTGAACGAAAATATTGTTTAAGTGTTTTGTGTTAACCAAGGAAACCACTTTTACCTAGATATCTGGACAAAAGAGATTGCTATACATTAAATCTTGAAATGTCATAATTAAGGGGGGCGATACAAAAGAGTCGCAATCGTTTTACATACAGATACATAATATTTTACTGTGACATCAAATAAAATTAGATTTTAATGGAATTTTCAGATTTTGCTCTTTATATACCCTTCTTAATAAAAAAAATATTACTCCCCAAAAAATTTCAATAAACCTATATTTGTTTATTTATTAACATTTTAGAAAAAAATAAATAAATTCACTTTCCGTTTCCTTAGTTACTACTATATCTTAAATCATACAGCTAAAAACAAAATTGTTCCTGGTTTCTGTTGGACAGTAGAAGAAATTTAACTAAAATAAATACTTTATTACAACAACAACATTTTAAAAAAATAATTCAATGAAAAAGTTTAAATTTAAGTTTTTTTTTCAGGTAATAATAATTAATTTTTGTTTTTTTTTTTTACTCACAATGAAGATTGTAGTTCAGATTGTAGCCATAGATGTCCTAAGTATGTCCTGAAAATTTGGAGTCTGTACCTCTAACAGTTTTTGAGTCATAAAGGAAACCGTAAATTAAAACACTGGTTTCGGAAAATCGCTGTTAAAGTTTTTTTTTGCAATAAAACTAAGAAAATCACTATTAAAACTCCCCAGCAGCATATGATACTCCTTCCATTTCTATAAATGAGTCTTCTTGATGAAGTTTCAGCATTCTCCTTGCCTTCCTTGCTTCCTTGGTTTCTGAAGCGGCTTTTCTTTCTGCGGAGCGCACCCTCAAAATGTCAATATTATCCATCGCCTGTTCAAAGTGTTTACCTGCAACAATGTTTAAGTGCTGCAGGACTTTTGCTTTAGCTCTGTGGCCATCATTGAAAATTAAAGAGGCTTCATATGCAGCCATTTCAACAATTTGGCTTCCAGCAAACCCTTTTTTAGGGCAAATTGACCATAACACACTGTTGAAACTTTCATTCGCGTTTTGGGTTTTACCCTTCAGACATCTGCGTAACAGGTTAGGATGTGACAAATCAGCAAAAATAGGCTTAATTTCTTTCATAATTGCTAAAGGAATTGTATGTTTGTGCTTATACTTGCTAACTGTGTTTGATGCAACTGCTTTCTGATAAGTACACCAGGAATCAGGACCTTTAGGACAAAAATTGTGCTCGGGCTTTTCATCAGTGCTAGCTTTATGGTTCCAAATGGCCCAAATAGCTTTTCTCATGTCATCCAAATTGTTTGAGTTCCCCCTTATGGCATTTCCATAATAAATACACAACTGATTAATTACCACATCTGTCAGACGATTTTTACCTCCAATTTTTTTCCATCTCTTAAAACATTTGATTTATTTTTGGTTTTAAAATTTTTCAGCCTACTATACATACGTTTTTGGACGTGGCCTACACATTCCTCTTTTACTATATTTACATCAGGTCCATAGGGCTGACTCTCACAAATAGCTGGAAATGTAGCTGTGTCACCATCCCCAATGTAATTAGTGAACCTAACACCCAACTTAGCCTCAGAGCGAAGAAACATTTTTTTAGTTCCTACTACTTCCATGCTCCCAGCTGATCCAAAGTGATTTCTCCCACACTTTCCACTTGTTTGGTGCTGATTCAGCCACTTATAATACTCTGTTCCAGTCTTAGGCCCCTTCCAACTATTACATACATGACAGTGCGATGACAAAGCTTCAACATCGAGAACTTTTCCAGTGTTCACTCCGATTATAGTACACACCCCATGTAGTGATGTGTGCCCTCGTTTCATCCAAGTCCCATCTCCCGAGACAGTAATGTCAGTCTTCACACCAGTTTCTGATTCTTCTGTTTGTTCTACTTCTTCTGCAACAGCTTGCTTCATGCTTTCATTTGCAGCTTCTTTAGTAGCAATTAGAAGTTTATTATTGATCAGATTGTATGCCGTTTTTGCAACTGGTGGCGGTATATTCATAACACCACAGAATCTTTTCATGCCTGCTAGTCCCTGACCAATTGATCTCATGGCAAATACACACCTTCTATTTACTTCATAACCAGTTCCAGTACCTTCAATTAGCTTACTTGTAGTAAAAGAGCCTATTAGGCTTGGTTCGCAGGACTCACATTTTACTAAGATTTTCGAACCTAGTCCTTTCACTTTTGTTTCAGAAAACACAATTTTCCCATTACAGTTTTTACAAGACAAACAAGATCGTAGTCCATGAAAAAGCAATTCTAAATCTACCAGCCTGTAACCTACTGGGTCACTCACAGGCTTCTTTAATACAGGACTAAGCCTAGGCCTAGGTGAAACCGAATTACTTGTGTCTAATTTTAGCTTCTTACTTGAAGAAGATTGGCATTTTTCTTCTTGCTGCTTTGAGAATCGATTACCATGAAATTGTCTCTTTTTTGTTTTATAACTAACTTTATTCTTACCCATTTCAATCCACTAAAACACTTTACTAAACACAAAGAATCAACTACAAAATCAGACAGTTCATAACCTCAACAGAACAGAGAACAGCTGTAGGAAAAAACAACTGACAGATTCTAATGCACAGAGATATTAGACATAGAGTAAGAAATCAAAATTAGAAGAAATTATATGTTTGTATATTTACATGATTGTATAAATAAGTTTGGTTGATTTATACCTAAAATAATTGGAAGGCTAATGTTGTAGGTGAAATGGAATCCTCAGTACACCAAACATTATAAAAATGACGCGACATCACTTTAGATATTTCTTCATAACTTCTGTAAAAATTAAGATATTTTTGAAACAATTTACCAATGTGTTCAGAATAGACTTGAGAACAAAATGAAAAAATTTCAAAAATTTAATAAAAAAATTTTTTTTTTCTGTATCGCCCCCCTTAAAGGAAGAAGTTGATGACACACCTTTTAAATTGTATGAAAAAATCACCAAATTATTGAATTTACAGAGTGCATTTTTTTTTAACAAGAACAAACGTTGCGTATATGTGACTATGTAGGTGTACACATTTACTTTTTGAATTTTATTAAGAGAACTTGAGGAAACATTTGCTTGGAAACATTGGGGAAATCCCGCAACGTTTGGGGAAGCTCTTAGTATGCCAACAAATTATTTTCCAGTTAAAAATAAAATCTATACAACCTATCAAACATTACGATTTTCCTAAAAGTCAAAATAATTTTAACAGAAAACCGTTAAATGCAACATTTTACCAACAGCCAAATCCTTTTTATAAACCTCTCTTCGCTAGCATAGGTCAGTCACAACAAAGACAGTTGTGACAATCCGAGACCTAAATTACCCCAAAAGAAACGATGTCAGTCAACTCCTTTCAGGATATCATTAACACACTAAGGCGGGTCATCTAAACTAATCCCTAACTGTACCAAATATCAAAGTGAAGCATGGAAAATGAAGAGACAAATTACTGATACACTTTGAATTAATGTGACCAATACGTGATGTTATTGACGAATTGTTAGGTAATAACAAATATTTTCAAGACTGCAGCAACCTGTGGGATAGCGGTGCAGATAATGACGCAAAATTTCAAACTAAAGAGATTAATATTTATCGTAAACAAACTTAAGAACGAATTTGTACTGATCGAAAATAACCTTATATTATATAGAGTGTTCAGATAGTCCTTTTAACCTCCTTTATTATTGTTGTTATTACAAATAAATAAATTAACACAACTGTGTATATATATTGTGTTGCATTACATATCTAAACCTTTACGGTTTTGGGTGCTTTAGGGGGGTTAAAAATGTAAAATATAAAGGTAGGTCATGTAATAACACCATCGAAAAGCTTATTAAAAGAGAAACAGAATTGCGCAAACTAGAGCTTAGTATCTTGCTTCGTTACAAAGTAATTGAAAATCAAAGTTCTAGAAAATGATATTGTTATCATAGCATCAAAGCAGGCTATTAATTTGTTAACATTAGGAATAAGTAGGTTGTATGTTATTTTCCAGAACTACATTATTGTATTAGTTCATTTTAACTACAGTAAATTTGAGCTAGTTTTTATCTGTTTAGTCCTGCATTTGAACTTATATTTTAAAGAATTTGCAGAATAGAAAAAATATTTGGTGCAACATTGGATAGTACTAAAATCGTCAAAGAATAGACACAATATATTTTTGATAAGAATACCTTCACTCTATCGGAATACTTCGGCAGTGCAATAAATAATTCAAGAGTGGGGTATAAAAATAAGTTTTTCTGGTCTTGTTTTTGAAACTAAGGCTAACTATGATTTTGTTAACAATACCATTCAACCCCTTTTACCTACTTTAAGTGATTTTCACCTGATAAAAGAGATAGGCTAATCATACATGTAGGGTAGGTTTTCTGGAATTCTAAAAAGTTATTTTTGGTGAACATAATAATTTTCTTGACGAAAATACTTTACATTTTGGCAATGCAATATAAATATTTCAAGGTGAATTAATTGTCAGTCAAAATGGACCTTCTTTTGAAACTAAAGTCATAACAACGATTTGGTTAAGAATATCATCCCAATCCTTTTTACCTGCGGTTTTTAAGGGTTTTCTACCTGCTTA
>JAGFPH010003034.1:1799-12278 GCA_018207615.1 Philaenus spumarius
TCCGTGTCGCACAAAAAATTATTATGTGTTGTGTATTTTTGTTTTTATTGTGTTTGTGTTTTAGTGTGTATATGACGACCTGAATAATATAATAATAACCTGAAAGTAATATATTATTTACTTGATAATGAGACTACGGTCTCGAAACGCGTCGTAGTAAAACGAATCAAAGAAGTCACACGACGGACTAACAAGCAGGTAATATACTGATAGTTATTTCCTGTATTTATTTCATATAGTTTATGTTTATACAGCTACACAGACCCGCGGAGAAAAAGAAGAGCGATGATTCGAAAGAAAGAAACAGAAACCATCGTTTAGTCAATAAAAATCCAATATAAAAACGACCTCAGAGGCAGAGTTTTTTAAAATAAGGAAATAATCAGGAGTTCCTGCAAACGTGAGACAGAGCTTCGAGCTACATCCGTTAAAACAGGATGCAGTGTCTCATTGCAGCGTTGCCAGACCTCGGCCGCCAGATTTGCACCGAAATTGATAAAATGAATATCCACTTGTGAACCGTAGCGATGCTAGCACTCCAAGACATAACTTTTTGGAACTAAAAATATAACTAGGGTCCCATTTGACTGCCAATACAAATACATTTTATTCGTCATTAATCATCATTATAAGACAGAATAACAGGGTCTGCAATTTGGCGGCTGTATACGGCTTCCATTTAGAACCAGCCGCCAAATCGAATGCAAATCGTGCCATATAAGGCAGCCAAATGGTACCTAATCTTTATATATATATATATATACAGGGTGGACCAGTTAAAGTGTGACAATAGCTAACTTTTATCTTGAAGGACATTATAGGTGGGGTATAAGATATTTAAAATATATTATGGATTTCACCCACCTTGAGATTAAAATACTTTGTCCACGTGTCCAAATTAAAAATAATATTGGGAAAAGTATTCCACGTCAACAATACACACACAACACATACACAAAAACACACACAGTACTATGGACAATATTTTACAATTACACATGACGTTTCGCGAAGAACAAAAACACTTCGCGTCTTCAGGTGAATACACACAACTAAGTCCTACGTCTAAGCCTCTCAGATTGCCTAACACTGGTTAACTGAGGGCTTGATTGATGGTCATTGCAAGGAACAACCCCCACCACGTTTACTTTATCAATTTCCTTAATAGGCCTGTCCAAGAGTCTATTTACTTCGTTTTGAATTAAGGGTAAATACACCGCACTAATACTTGAACTAGGCTGAGAAATGCAGTTTTTTCTTACAGAGATAATCGCTGTTTCTTTAAATACCCTTTTTTTCCAATTATTTTCTTTAAGTAAAATAGACCCCTTGTCCCAACTAATAGCATGGTTGTTTGCTATTACATGTTCTGCGATTAACCTCACCAGCAGAAATGCATTTCTTATGCTCTGAGACCCGTTTTTTAAAAGGACGCGATGTTTGTCCCACATACGACACGCCACACTGGCACGGTAAATTATAAACAATATCTTCACTGTCCACGTTATTATTTTTTGGTCTCAATTTACTAACAAAAAGAAAAAGTATGATCAAGTTTCAAAATTTGAAAAACTAAAAATGTTTTATAATACTTCCGATTTAGAACAGTAATTGCGTTCCTCGTCTAAAAATGTAGATAACAAATTTGTTGTTAATTTGTCAGATCGGGTATTAGGTGAAAATGAAAGATTGGTACTAGAAAAGGGATTAAATTTCAGTATTGCCCCAAAAGGAATCTCTAATTCCTTTACTGTGTTTGAGGTTTAAGATCTGTTGGTGTGTAGTGTTGAATTTATTTTTGTAAAATTTTAGAGTACATTTTTGTGTTACTCACTGCTTTGGTAGCTAGACTAAGAATGACAATGTTCTTCTTCTCCCATAGAAGTTGCATAATTTCTTGCCGGTTTCTGTATCCAGATCCTGGTCATTTATGATTTTACAATTTTTATTCACAATTATTTTAATAACATTGATGGTATTCATGAGATTAGTGAATATGTTGAATGACAGATACATATTTTAAACGGTGAATGAAATGAATTTTCAGATATTCTTTATGTTTAAATTTCGTACTGATTTGCTGTTTTCAGATGGTGAAGGGCTATTGTTTTATTCAACAGTTACTGAGATCCGTGGATTCAACATCAAAACTGATTGTCATTTCCCTGTAGCCACAGATCTTACACAAGCCGTCGGAGTCTCTTATGATGGAGACTATGTCTACTGGACCAACATATTCGAAGGGCAAGAAGCTATTGTCCGATCCTTGAAAAATGGTTCTGATAAAAGTATCATTATAAATTCAGGTAAGTGTTCTAAGAATTAAATCTGCTAGTGATACGGAGTTTAAACAGATACAAGTTACTGGTAAATTTTTAAAAAGTAAATAACAATTTTAACAACATCAAACAGCCCGTGTTATTATATAGGTTAAACCGGTCGGCCTTTTTGCATAAGGTTTAATTAGCACCTACCGACAAAAAAAATCAATAACAATTACGCCCAACACCTTATAGATAGTAACCATACTTATTCCAATTACAATGCTAATATAGAAATAATTCACGTATGCAGAAAAGGTCGCTATATGAACGCCTTAGAGGAATACGAAATATATATAGCCAATAAATGTAATTCCACACACTTACTAAACGACCATCTCCCATTCTATTCTAACATGTTGTTTGACACACTAATTGAAAGGCCCCCCCCCCACCTTAAACCAACAGAGATAAGATACACGAACCGAACTTCAAATCAGTTACTTCCGGAGTAGTCGGACATGCACGTCATCGAACGTAACTACAAATTAATGAACAATGTTATTCTTTTAACGATCTCCACCAGAGTGAAACTTATGTTTGTGCTAGTGTTGTATTATGTGTGTTAATGCTTCTATGTCACGATGATGGTCGAATTGACCGAAATTGCAATAGTCAAATAAGGTACGACAACATAAATCTTAAAAATTGGATCAGCTGACGTATTGCCAAAATGTATTAAGTCTTCATAGATTTTTTGTTCAAGCAACAAAACAGCTTCCTCCTTCTCCAGAACAGAACTTTTAAGCTAAGAATTTTATTTTGTAGCCTTAATTTATTTATATCAATTCCCTGAGCAGATAAAATATAATTTAATGAATCTATAGTAACTGGTTTTCCTGTTTAATAATTGTTAAACATTGTAAACATTATTTCTCAATGTCTTTGTATATAAATCTTCATTTAAGGTTTCAAAACAAACATTGCACAGATAAATATTGCACCCACTTATTGGCACTTTATTACTTTTTAGATTTAGTCATTTAAAGTGATGCCAAATATCACATGTGCTACACAACACCGCTGAGTGTTTTACCTCTTTATTTCAATCAGAGCAACTTTCCCCTTTACTCATTTTGTAAATGAAATTCAAAATAATATTTTAAAATTATTTACAAATTGTAACCATAACAAATGAACCTGATTTTAAAAAAAATTTTAACGCAAAACTGATGCGTATTGCAATTGTGGTTAAAATGAGACTTTGCTAACAAATTTATGATAAAAAATGAACGGATTAAATGTTTTTAGCTTTAACATTGCTCTTACGGGATAAAAATCCAAGATGGCCACCACTACAGCAGACCCGTAAACTACCTACTTGTGTGTATATTCAAAGATAGGCTAATGCACTACACTTGGTGTTTATCTGTGCTTATAGGTAATGATATGCAATGTTCATCAGAGTTTTTAAACGTAACAATAATACACTGTTATTGTTTAATGAATTATTACTTAAATTATACATCTAAGAATTAATTTTTAAAATAAAATATTTTGGTTTATTATAAAATTTATACAAAGTATGGTTACTCCTGTTTTAGGCTTAGGTACACCAGAAGACTTAGCAGTAGACATGGTCACCAACAATATTTATTTTACTGATTCCAAAATGCAGCACATTGCAGTTTGTACAAACGATGGTTCAGCTTGTGCGGTCTTGCACAATAAGGATATTGATAAACCCAGAGCTATTTGTCTACAACCTGATGAAGGGTAAGTCTATTACTTTATTGTTGTTGGTAACTTTAATATAATTGGCACAAATATTAGTCCTTAATTCACAAGATATGATTTATTATGAAGTGTTGTAGAACTTGGTGTTAGCTTACATTCTTAATTACATTTAACTAAGAAACATTAGTAAATTAGTTCATACGTTTAGTACTTTCTTGTACATTTGTTGCTTGTGAATTCAGTTGATAGCTTTCTGTCAAGCATTTGACATTGTTCTATTCTGGATTATCGCTTAATAGATTTCGTAACATGTCCTTGTAACCAAAGAATTTACTTTTTAAACGACAAGAGAGAAGAAGAAAAAGAAGAATTCATCATAGCTGTAGAATAAAAACTAAATCTTATAAAGTACCGGTAATTAATCAATGTATTTTATTTTCCTCTTGATTCAAACTGTATTAAATGCAAGTCTATGTTCTGCATTAATGCTATGTACAAAAATAAGATCAAACTTGCCACTTTTTAAGAGTTCTTTTAAATATTGATGGTGCATAGTCCAACCCAATTTGTAGTACCCTCAAGAAATGTCAAGCATTCAAACTAACATTAGCTGAGATGTTAAAGTCTTCTTCACTGTTGGTCGAATTAATGCGCAGAAATGACGAACTGAGTTTTTGTTCCTTGCTCTTTTAAATTATGTATAAAATTAATATCAAATCATCTTACTTTCAAGTTTAATTAAGATTTATTAAAGTATGTTTTAGAAATTAGATATCATTTGACCCTCTATATTTTGAGGCTTAATTTGAATTCCGTTTAAAATGTTTCAACTTTTTGACATCCCTTTTTTAAGCGGTACTATTTTCATTTTGATATCTTAAATAATGAAAGAATTTTAGAAGGAACATAATTACAAAAAAATATCCATCCTGACCACAATGCAACAGAACCGCCCAGGTTTGGAAGTATTCATTGAATTCTTTAACAAAACCAACTAAAATATGAAGTAATTATAATATATTTTGTATTTTTACAGTATACAAAAATTTTAATAATTATGTAGATTAATAAAACATTTTCTGTTATATGTCTGTCAAGTGACCAACATGAAGGTGATAAAATTCTGCGATAAGAGTAGATACATGAGTGTATCAGAAGAATTTGAGATTTACAAGGCGGTAAAAATGAAACCACATAATGTCCTAAACGATAAATTGTCTTTTAATTTCAACATAATATTTAACACTGCCTTGAAAATATCAAATGATTTTGCAAAGGAGGAAGGTATGTCATCGACCGTTGGGGATCTTTATCGGTAGTGTACCAGTCTTGGATAAAAACAAATAAAAAAATATGGAAGCTACACTGGACCGCATAGACTGTACATGTTCAAAAGACTTACCTTAAAAACAATACTCGCCAAACTGAAGAAATGTCTTAGCCGATCACTCACAAATATTATTCAGATATATTGAGGTCAACTCAATAAAGATGAAATTAGATTAGATTTTAATTTATTGACCAAAGCCAAAATAAAAAAAAAGACATGCCCTTAATTACAAAAAGTCAAAAATTTATATGCCCTTAATTACAAAAAAAAGGAATTTAATAAAAGTTTAGTTTTACAATATTAATTTTCATTAAGTTTAAAAGATCCCTCCCCAAAAAAAATAAAAGTTGAAAAACCCTCCCCATTAATAATAAATACAAATTTATACAATTATATTAACTAGACAAAATTTCAAGATTAAATATATTGTACCATGGATTTATTAATATGTAACATTTATTTTGTTGGCCAACCTTAATGCTAAGTAAAATTAAATAATAAAAAATAATGGCATTTAACAATTTGCTGAGACGTCTCTCTTATAATAAATTAAAAAAACTGTTTTAGAATTTTGACTGAAATCCCTGTAGGATTGTAGTTCCAAAAATTTGCTATAGCGCACCTCCCAATTAAATTAAATTACAAAAGACATTATTATATATTAAAATTTTATGAAAGACAACAATATTTACACAACCTATTAAAAAAAAAAAACAGTTTATGAGAATGTTCACTGCAGATTTAAGTACAACTTTATTACATAGTTCATAGCTATGTTTTAAAAGGTAGTTGGTAATTTGAGTGTAGCTATTTCAAACACTAGGCACTGTCGCCGAAATTAAACAGTAAGAAGTTGCATTGATGGTCCAGTTTTAAAGAAGGTAAAGATGGTCTTTTGCGGAGAAGGTAAAGTTTTTTGTTTTAATAGCAGAAGAACATTTTTAACTCTCCATCTTGTACCAGTATACACTACATGTAAAACAAAAGAACATGGTTTTAGCATTTATGGTAGGTTATAAAACCAAAAACATTGTGAACAGACTTTAGGCTTAAAGAGTTTGCCTTTATATTATTTTTGACAAGTGTTTAACAAGCAGGGTTGAGAATAAATGTTAATTGGTAAATCAAGATTTAACAAAAGTTAACCTGTTACCATATTTGTCATGTTAAACTGTAACTGTTACCACATGTTCAGAATGCACATGTTTATATGTTCCTATATTTCAGACATATTATTTGAAAGATGAGTTTAATAAGTTCTTATTTGTTTAATAAGTTACACAGCTCTACTTATGACTTTTAAAGTTATAACAATATGGTTACACAAATTGCTTTAGCCTAGACTTAAGTTTGAAGTTAGGCAGGTTACACTAATTGTATACTGATTGTACTCAAAGAAAGAAAAATTGAATTACATAGATATTAAAATATACTTAATGAATATGAAATATTATTTATAATATTAAATGTAAGCCTAACTTGATTGGCAATAACTTACAAAGGTAATGTTTCATAAGCATGACACACTAAGACATTTGATTTGGCGATGTTTCTAAAACACTAAGACTTACCTGGATTTTGTTGAATAGGCTTTAAGTATAAAGCATTTTATTTTAACAACGTACTGTCGTTTAACAACTCATGACATTAACATTTACAAAAATTTACAAGAACTGCATAACAAAGCGAATTTATGGCGTTGCTTCTCTTGAGTGACTAGACTAATTCACAAAGAAAAATGGCTACTTCAAACAGCATCAGTTGAACCGTGTCTAAAGTAGGTAGAGCGCATGATCGAATCAACAGCTGACGTCTGTAGAGTGGTGCTGCCTTACGGGCTAAAAAGAGACTACTAGAACGCTGCATTAGGTCGGTAAAGCAGAATTGACAAAACGTAATAGCTCTGGTGGCGCGCAAACTTGAATAACGGCACAGTAGTTAGTTCTGACCCGGATCTTGTGCTGACAACCACGAATGTCAAACAAATTAATTTTAATGTATAATGTTTGTGTTATAGTTTATTTTGCATATTTGTATGCTCTCTTTGGTGTTGCTACTATAGTTTTTGAAAGTAAAGAAGTCTTAAAAAATTATTGACACAGATAATGAGTACAGCAGATAAATAAAGTATTGTGGACAATCTTGAAAGCCTACTATAATAGTAAAATGTCAGATCAAGGAAAATGGGGTATATACAGTAATGGGGTGGGGGGGGGGTTACGCCTAATTTATTGGACAGTACTTCATTTTTTATTCTGTGTTTTAGGGGGTTAGTAATGTATTATTTCAATACTGGGACGCATAGGCCTATAATAATAACTTCTAAAATTGTCCCTTATTCTTGTTAGCGAATTTCCATTAAAAAAATAAGCTATTGCAGTGGCCCTTATGGTAAGACCCAAGGTCGGAAATAGCAAATGAGCACCGATCATGGTCCCCAGAACACGTTTTGGGGTGTCATTAAAAACCATATATATGTATATATGTGTTCGCACTCTAGCGGCCGCATTTAAAGTCCGATTTGGTCCAAATTTGGTACACGTGTTGATAGTCTATGTCGCTTGGACGAGTTTGTTAACCAAAACAATCCAACAACCGGAAGTACGTTTTTTGACCGGAAGTAACTATTTTTTTAGATTTTTACTATGAGAATGAAATTTTTTAGAGTTTTTTCTAAAAATATAAGTGTAGGATGTTATTCTGCACATTTTGTTTTTTTATGTGACCTTATAGCTCGCTTGGTTCCCCCAAAATCGACCAAAACGTAAAATACCATAAAAGTACCCGGTTCAAAGCCAAGTGATGCAAACTCGCGAGGCCACTAGGAGGAAACAAATTCTACTAATATATTTTGTACACACAGACAGCTGTTCAACGCCTTCGTGAGTAGACCTATTTCCCAAATTGTTGGTTGAAACCCTAAAACATAGGCATATTATTATGTTGGAAATTTGCTCAACTCACATCAGCGATCCAGCTCCGTGGTTGAATTATTATAAACTTGTTTAGATATGTTAACTATATACATCTGTGGAAATATAAATCAAACGTTTTGAAAGTTTAATAGTAGTTTAAAAAAATGTGTGGTTACTGAAATTACCTTTCAATTTAAAATTTTTGTTTGAAACAAAAATTACATTAGAACCATTTTGGTATTTTTTTAAACAACTGTTTTACTTTAATAAAGACCTTAAAATGCCCTAAATGTATGAATAACTTGTAACATTGTAGATTGATGTACTGGTCTGATTGGGGAGAGAAACCTCTAATAGCACGTTCATCAATGGACGGTAATGACAAGGCAGACTTTGTCACTACTGGTATACATTGGCCTAATGGGATAACCATAGACCATGGCAATGGACGCCTCTACTGGGTGGATGCTAAACTACGTCACATAGAATCCATCAAGTTGGACGGCAGTGATCGAAGAGTAATTATTTAATTTGGATTAAATATCTTTTCTAGACAACTTTCTCAGTAAGAAGGAAACAATGTTTTGAAGACAACAAATACAAAAATGTTATTTTCTTTATATTTTTACATAGAGGCTAGATATTTTTGTGTTCTATACTAAAATGGAAAATTTGTATGATTAATTAATGTGAAGTTAACAATAAGTTCAATAGTCATCTTTAAACTTTTTTGGTTGGGAATCACTTTGTTGAAATTTTAGGAAATGGAACAAAACAGTAAACAAATGTCTGGAGCCTCTAATATAAAGTTTTAACTGCAGTCATAAGCCTTAAAAATATGAACATTACTTACATTGTATTATATTGTTTAAGACTCATGTTTGTTTGGTACCAAGTCACAATTGTTTTATATAACAATGATTTACCTTATTTTGGTTTCACCTTGTGACTTCTTCTTATTCTTAACAAAATATATTACGGACAAAACACAACACTTAAACATATAAATTAGCGGAGTCGTCCTAAGGCATTGACACGATGCGTATCGAATCTTTCGCGTTAATTTATATGTTTAAGTGTTGTGTTTTGTCCGTAATGTATTTGGTTAAATCTTAATGTGTTAAAGATCTTGGTTGAGTGATATTAATATAAATACGGTACTCTGAAAATAGAGCAAATACTCTGAAACGAGTCAGTTTGAATAAGAAGAAGTCAGTTTGGTGGAACCAAAATAAGGTAAATCATTGTTATATATTATACTAGCTGACCCGTACGGCGTTGCCCGTGGTGGTTGGTATGTTCAGTCTTTTTAACGTAATTGTATTCTTTTTAAGTGTTCAGTCAGTGAGTGGTATTTGGCTTTTATATATATATAGATCTTAAATAATAAAAGGACTATTATCATAATAATAAAAGATCTGAAATTTTGATTTTAGTAACTTTGATCCCCCCAAACCCCTCCTAAAATTTCGAAATTTTTCATACCCTTTCTTAGTGAGAACCTATGGCCCTCGAGGAAGCTACATACCAAATTTCATTCCAATCCGTTTGGTAGTTTTGAAGAAATCGTTTTTTAATAACTTTGATCCCCCCAAACCCCCCCTAAAATTTCGAATTTTTTCAAACCCTTTCTTAGTGAGCTCCTATGACCCTAGAGGAAGCTACATACCAAATTTCATTTCAATCCGTTCGGTAGTTTTTGAGAAATCGTGATGAGTGAGTCAGTGAGTGAGTGGTATTTTGCTTTTATATATATACTAGCTGACCCGTACGGCGTTGCCCGTGGTAGTTGGTATTTTCAGTCTTTTTAACGTAATTGTATTCTTTTTAAGTGTTCAGTCAAGTGGTATTTGGCTTTTATATATATAGATCTTAAATAATAAAAGCACTATTGTCATAATAATAAAACATCTGAAATTATGATTTTAGTAACTTTATCCCCCCAAACCCCTCCTAAAATTTCGATATTTTTCATACCCTTTCTTAGTGAGCACCTATGGCCCTAGAGGAAGCTACATACCAAATTTCATTCCAATCCATTCGGTAGTTTTGAAGAAATCGTGATTTAATAACTTTGATCCCCAACCCCCCTAAAATTTCGAATTTTTTCAAACCCTTTCTTAGTGAGCACCTATGGCCCTAGAGGAAGCTACATACCAAATTTAATTCCAATCCGTTCGGTAGTTTTGAAGAAGTAATTTTTTAATAACTTTGATCCCCCCAACCCCCCCTAAAA
>JAGFPH010003034.1:12378-30996 GCA_018207615.1 Philaenus spumarius
ATCTTGATAACCGAGGGCTATATCGTATAGGTCGTTTGATTGAAAAGGTAGCTGATCATTCAGTAACTTATCTGGGTTATGTCTGAATTCTTTATAAATTTCTAATTCTGCTATGGCGTTCATTAATCTCCCATTTACGCAATAATGAAGAGGTGTCAAGTTATTGTCGAAATTCATGTGACTGTGGTTATAGTCTATTAAATGTTGAGCGTAATTTGACTTGCATTTTACGCATGTTATTGTGCGGCAGGTGTTCTTTAAAGCGTTCTCTAAGCGCTCTGCCTGTCTGTCCAATATAAAAGCGGTCACAATCGTTACAGTTTATTCTGTATATACCTGACTTCCTTTCTGTTGGTGTCGACCGTTTATGACGCAATATTTTTGGAACATTGTTATTTGTTCGATACGTGATGTTAACTTTGTGTTTATTAAATGTATTTTTTAGCATCATAGGGACAATGTTGGAATATTCGATCGAGACAAATTTATTAATTTCCTTGTTTTTACGTGGCATGGATGTCCTTTTCATGTGTTTACGTAATAATTTGTCGATCATTGAACTTTGATAGCCGTTTCGCTGTGCTATATGCTTTATGGTGTTAAGTTCATCATGGAAGTCCTGTTTATTTAGTGGTATAGGGAGAAGGCGGTGGATGAAGCTGTTGTAGGCAGACATTTTTTGAGACATGGGGGGGAGTGATATATTATTTACTTGATAATGAGACTACGGTCTCTAAACACGTCGTAGTAAAACGAATCAAAGAAGTCACACGACGAACTAACAAGCAGGTAATATACAGGTTATTTCCTGTATTTATTTCATTTCATGAAGTGACTTGGATACCAAAAATCATGAAACTCAAAAAAAAAAATAATAATAAACTATATGTTTGCTATGCATTTTCGGGAAATTTTTTTTAACCTTTATTTATCTCAGACAAATAGTTTACAGGCCTAACGAAGTAAGGTGAGGAGTTTCAAATTTATTTTCCATATTTATCATAGTGGCCGTTTATTTAAGGACCACAGGAGTGGATCTTGATCTTATTTTACGCTACTAAAGTTAGTTAAATTTACTTTCCGTGCACTTTATTGTTAGTTTAATCCCGTATGGGGTATCGCCTCAACGTTTCACACAAACAAAGCTACACACACACACACACACACACACACACACACATATTACAGCCAAAATGTGAAACGGTCGAGTTAATATAGTATTGGGTAGACTTTCGTGCAGAATAAGCCTATGTAAAAGCCGGGAAAGGGATTTTACGGCCCAACACACTAACAAAATACCCTGCTAATTCATGAAAATATGATCATGGAGTACCGTCGAAATGTCCGTGTTTCCGTCAAGCTACCTCGCACCAATTCATTACGATGTCAAAGAAATCGACAGCTCAGTTGGATAGAGTCTCTATACTAGTAATGTTATTGGAAAACACGATGAATCTTTTTTTAAATAAAATAAAACTCAGGTATCCAGAAACCAAAAACTCAATTAGAAACCAAAAACTGCACGGTAGTCTGCAGATATGATTATATGCCATATTATTGAAAAAATTTGGTAGAATTTGCACAGGCAACTAGAAAAGATTATAAGATGCATTTTCTATACTGTACGCATGCACTATGTGGCAGACATTATTTTGTGTTCCTGCTCCGATTAAAGGTTTCCTTTCGCTCCGTTCAGGGTCACGTCCAATGTTGTACCTTGTTGAATTACAGTGGTTAGTGTCGCTCTCATAAAGTGATGTTTTTGACGTTACAGTGTTTTGCCAACAATTTATCATTGGATTACTTTTTAATATGCTTCTTCTTTTCTTTTTATTATTATTTCATTATTTCGACGCAAAAATGTATCCTGTGCTTCCTTTGTGAAACCTTCAGTAATGACTCTTTTATTTATATTTAACCCTCGTTGAAGTCGCACTTCCTTAGATACGAATTGCTTCAACCCTATTTCCGTTTGTAACCTACCCGCGTTTTTCTCCCTAGCAATTGTGCCCATCTGCGTCCCTTTACATCCTTTTTCAATACCAGCGTCTCCAACCACTATCCTATACTCGGTACTCACTTTCATAAGTAACTCAGTTTCTTCTACCTTAGAAATGTTATTACTTTCTCCTACATTTTCTTTATTTGAATCATTCTTTATTAATACTTTATCAATTTTACTTGAATTGTTTTTATTTATTTCTACTCCGTTAACATCTTTTATATTATTTTTCTACCTTGAGTTTATATTAAAACAATTTTTCTTTTATTTTCCTAATGGCCGATTGTTTTTCTATAAACGGTATTTGCACTTCTATATCAATTTTAAATTTAATATATTTGTCTTCCATGTTTATTCTGGCTTGTAATTCGAATAATATGTCACAACCCATTATCACACGTGACCTTAAACCTTTTACGACTAACAACTTCATGTCTATTGTTTTTGCCCCCAATTAATTTAACTTTAACCATAGCTTGGTTGTTTATTTTTTGTATCCGTCCTTTTAACGCGATAACTATTTCAACGTTTGTTACAGGAGTTCCAAAATGTCTACATCATTGCCTTTTAAATGCTCAAAGTAATCTAATTGTACTACACTTATATCCGCACCGATGTCAATCTCTCTAGTACCGCCGCGCCGGGTTAAGTTAAATTTCCGCGAAATTTGCCGGAATCTCTTCTATAGGCTTTTTTTGTATCTTGATTACTTAGCAAGTCATCCCGTATGTTATAATGAATACTACCTAACGCTTTCTGTTTACTATTTTCATTTTTTCAGTTAAATATACATTGGTTTCAGGTTCGATCCTAGCCAATGGCAATATATTATTTTTACCTTTTTATTATTATTTAACTTTGTCATTACGTTATTTATAATTATTGTTATTTTATTCACGGTCCTGTGTTTCCTAAATATAATGCCTTTCTAGGCAGAACCTCCTTATTTAGTTTTTCGGCTTCTGATTAGGAGTAGGTTTTGGTGGACCGGGTCTATTTGGGTTTGGGTGTTTGGAGTTATTTTGGTTTTGACCATTAGTCCAGTCAACCTGTGTCGTAAAATACCCGATAGAGGAAAAAATAGTATAAAGCTAATATTTTCCCCATCGATTACTATAGTTTAGACAAGTGTATTGCCAAAAGTCCCCACCCCTACCCTCTTGCTTCCCCCCAGCGCCCCCCAAAGTTAGAAATTACAAGGGTTTTGTAAATCGCGTTTATCTCAAAAACTATTAAAGGTATTGGAGTCAATTTTTTTCGTTGTCTTTCTTATAATTGTTTCTACAATTAATGTCCTAATCCTTTTTATCGTATCTTTTACCGTTTGGTAATTATTTGTAAACAAGCTGATTAAAATGTATATATTTAATTACGTAATTTTACTTTTTGGTTTCCACCTATTTACACTTACATTTTACACAGAAATGTTTCAAACAAAACTTTTAGCCCCTTTTAAGAGCTTTAAAATGTGTATCACATGACATACTTAACGTTTATATATTGCTAGTATCAGCCGTGAAAGTGCAATGCGCACAATTTTCGCGGCACTCAGCAGTAGAACGAGCCCCCGCTCTGTCAAACTAATTTGCTTGTTAATGAAACTCCATAACTGTGTACGTTTAAATAAGTTATAGTTGCAGGTTGCTATGGAGTCGTCAGTTAATTTTGACATTATTATCGGCTAAACTTGTTGGCTGATAAGGAAATGCCACGTATTATCTTATTTTATTTGTTGGTGCAACGCTTTTAAGTCCATTAAGTTTGTGATTTTACTACAGATATTATTGAAAAAATCAAGATTAATCACTTTACAATTTTCAAATTGCCCTGCGTACTAAACAGGATACACACCGGACAGGATGTATGTAATGTTGAAGTGTCGGCTTGGAGTCGGGGATGAGTGGCAGCAATAAGCAAAGTTTTGACTATGACCTTGAGACAGAAGGGGCGTGTTGTGTTGTATGACTCATACCGTTCTGACTTGAAAGTCCAGTCAAAAAAACTCCACACCAGCTGTGTTTACTTAGGCTTCCCTGTATTACACAATTTCTATGTCAATCGACCTTGGACTCGGCCTTTCCTAACCGATCCGAAACTTGCCATTGTTAGACTACCTGTGTTGTACTCGTTTTTCACCATAATGTTAATGACCTTCAATGTTTTATTTAATTTACCGTGTTTATTCCTTACATTTTCTGAACGTAACTTATTTTATTTCTTACTTTTAGAACATAATTTCTTATATCAATACATTTTATAGGTCTATTTAATTATAACTTGAATTTTATTAGTTTAATATGTTGGCATTTTAAACTCTTGATGTTTTAATCAATTTGAATAGTATTTCCCAATTAATTATTATATTTACATTAGGTGCTCTTTTTATTGTACATATATATGGCCTAATAGCATGCCTTCCTCAATTTCCGTGAGTATAGCATTGTGAACGAAATTAGGCCTAAAAAAACTTATTGCACTTCCATCTCACCAACGATGTCTGCTCGTTTGAACTTTGACAATAGCTTTCACTTCCTGATGGATGGTCTTTACTTTGTAATCCAAATTCTTTTTTCAATTTAACGTATTTCCGTACAAAATTCCCGTTATTATAAATTCGATTGCTTGCACCCGACAGTTTAAATCTTACTTAAAGGTTTCCTTTCGCTCCATTCAGTGTCACGTCCAGTTAGTTGTTCAGTAATAGCCTACCTTGTTGAATTACAGTGGTTTGTGTTCTCTCATAAAGTGATATTTTCGACGTTACAGTGTTTTGCCAACAATTTACCTTTGGATAACTCTTTAATAGGCAACTTCTATTCTTTTTATTATTATTTCGACGCGAAAATTTTTGTGTGCTTCCTATGTGAAACCTTCTATTTATTTTATATATATTTAACACTTATTGAAGTCGCAATTTTTTAGATACGAATTGCTTCAACCCTATTTTCGTTTGTAACCTATCCGCGTTTTTCTCCCTAGCAATTGTGCCCATCTGCGTCCCTTTACATCGTTTTTCAATACCAGCGACTCCAACCTCTTATAACACTTAATCAATTTGACTTGAATTGTTTTTATTTATTTCTACTCCGTTAACTCCTTTTTTATTATTTTTATACCTTGAGTTTATATTAAAACATTTTCCTTTTATTTTCCTAATGGCTACAAAGTAATGTATAACATGCATGTTAGGTACTAGGTAGGGCCTACTATTTGCATTCCCCTCCCCGCCTTCAACTACCTTATGAATAGAAGTACATATAATAATTAATTACAAGAGGTTTCATGTCCACATACAAAGAATTTTTGTTTCATAACCATTTAAATGACAAAAATGCAAACTTTATTGCTGGAGACTTATTTGTGGCTTTGAGGCTTATTTTTATAACTTCGAAGAAAATCACAAACTTTTTCCAATTTTTGATTAGATGAAGATAAACCAATGAATAGTATATTCGTTTTGTAGGAAATTTAATTCTTTATAACCTGGACGGTACATAATTCCAGAGGAAAAGTTTATCGAAAAAATTAATTTTTTCATAAATTAGCGTTTTTGTCCGGCTCATATCTCACAAACCACTGAAGATACCAATAAATTTTATGGAATACTTTTTGTAGGGAATTTTATCAGCTATATATTTTTATAGAAGCATTTATTTTGTAGGATCAACCATTTCAAGTTATAAGCGTTAAACCAAAAAAAGGGACCTTCTTAGCCCCCCTATACCTCCCCGCTCCCCCCTAGTAATGGGGAATTTTAAGTATGTTTACTTCCTAACTACTACAAACAAAATTCTGAAGTCAGTTCTTATGACTTTCCACCTAGAATCATTCGTTGACTGGAGTACAACCCATTAATACACGTGACCTTAAACCTTTTACGACTAACAACTTCATTCATGGCTATTGTTTTTGCCTCCAATTTAACTTTAATCATAGCTTGCTTGTTTATTTTTAGTATCCGTTCTTTTAACGCGGTAACTATTTCAACATTTACTACAGGAAGTTCCAAAATTTCTACATCATTGGTTTTTAAATGCTCAAATTGTACTAGTGATGTTTATAATCGGATGAAAAAATAGTTAATAGGATTAATCGGTTTATCTGCGCAGATTGGTTTTGCGCATCGGTATCCGATTCAGCTCGACCAATTAGATCGTATTAGAAAAATCTACACTCTAACCCTTAAGAATTGGAAAAATAATCTGGTTATTCATTCGAATTCAGCTCGACCAATCAGATCGTTTTAGAAAAATCTACTCTGTGACGTTTAAGAATTGGAAATAAACGGATTATTCATTCTAATTAAAGTATCTGCACTGACATTTGGATTAACCGATTATTTTAATTCGAATTCACCCATCATTAAATTGTACTACAATTAATTATATCTGCACTGGTGTCAATCTCTAATACCGCCGGGTTGTGTCCAATTTCCGCTAAAATTGCCGGAATCTCTTCTATAGGCTTTTCCTGTGTCTCCGCTTCACCTTGATTACTTAGCAAATCATCCCGTATGTTGTAATGAATACTTCCTAACGCTTTCTATTTACTATTTTCATTTTTGTCAGTTAAAGATACATTGATTTCAGGTTCGATCCTAGCCAATGGCACTACATTTTTTTTAGCTTTTTATTTTATTTAGCTTTTTTAGCTTTGTCCCTCCATTATTTATATTTATTGTTATTTTATCCACAGCCCTGTCTTTCCGATATAGTAATGTTTTCCTAGGCACAATCTCCTTATTTAGTTTTTCAGCTTCTGATTAGGAGTAGGTTTTGATGGACTGGGTCTATTTCGGTTTGGGTGATTGGAGTTATTTTGGTTTTGACCAGAGGATTTTCGACCAAACCCCCCTAAAATTTCGAATTTTTTGAAACCATTTCCTATCAACACCTACTTCCCTACAGGAAGCTACATACTAAATTTCATTCTAATCCGTTTTAAAGGGATCGTGATTTAGTACCTTTGACCCCCCCAAACATCCCTAAAATTTAGAATTTTTTGAAAACCTTTCTTAGTGGGCCCCTATGCCCCTAGAGGAAGCTACATACCAAATTTTATTAAAATCCGTTCTGTAGTTTTAGAGATATCGTGATTTAGTAAATTTGACCCCCCCAAACCCCCTAAAATTTTGAATTTTTTAAAAAACCTTCCTTAGTGAGCATCCATGGCCCTAGAGGAAGCTACATACCAAATTTCGTTCCGATCCGTTCAGTAGTTTTAGAGAAATCGTGATTTAGTAACTTTAACCGCCTCCGAACCAACTTAAAATTTCGAAATTTTTCAAACCCTTTTCTATCAGCACCTACGGTCCTACAGGAAGCTACATAACAAATTTCATTCCAATCCGTTAAATAGTTTTAGAGAAATCGTTATTTAGTAACTTTAAACCTCCCCCCCTAACCGGCCTAAAATTTCAAATTTTTAAAAAAAAATTTCTTAGTGAGCACCTATGGCCCTAGAGGAAGCTACATACTAAATTTTATTCCAATCCGTTCAGTAGTTTTAGTGAAATCGTGATTTAGTAACTTTGGCCCCCCCCAATCCCCCTAAAATTTCGAATTTTTTAAATCCATTCTTATCAGCACCTACGGTCCTGGAGGAAGCTACATACCAAATTTCATTCCAATCCTTGCAGTAGTTTTAGAGAAATCGTGATTTAGTAACATTGATCCCCCAAACCCCCTAAAATTTCTAATTTGTTTAAAACCTTTCTAAGTGAGCCACTATGGCCCTAGAGGAAGGTACATACCAAATTGTATTCCAATGCGTTCAGTAGTTTTAGAGAAATCTTAATTTAGTAATTTTGACCCCCCCCCAACCCCCCCTAAAATTCGATTTTTTTTAAACCATTTCCTATCAACACCTATGACCCTATAGGAAGCTACATACTAAATTTCATTCTAATCCGTTTAGTAGTTTAAAAGAAATCGTGATTTAGTAACTTTGACCCACCCAAACAATTTTTTGAAAACCTTTCTTAGTGGGCCCCTATGCTACATACCAAATTTTATTAAAATCCGTTCTGTAGTTTTAGAAATATCGTGATTTAGTAAATTTGACCCCCCAAACCCCCTAAAATTTTGAATTTTTTTTAAAACCTTTCTTATTGAGCATCTATGGCCCTAGAGGAAGCTACATACCAAATTTCGTTCCGATCCGTTCAGTAGTTTTTGAGAATTTTGCAAAACAACACTCTTTTTGGCCAAAACCCCCAAAAATCAGTTATTATTATTACCTAAACGAGAATTTTTAGAAAGATGGTGTTTTTTGCATATGATAGGGTACATTAAGTGCTACAAATAAGCCAAGTTTTATCAAAACCGTTAGAGCCGTTTTTGAGAAATTTAGATTTTTCTCGTTTTTTGGTGATATTTGGGGGGTCAAACCCCTTAAAAATTAAAAATTTGAAAAAATGGAAAAACTCCTGGAGATATTTCAGAACTACACCTACATACCAAATTTCATCAAAATCGGACCGTTGGTATGGTCTCCAGCTCTCTACACATCCTTACAGACAACGGACACACGGACACACGGACAGACATCACTAAAAAAACACTTTTTTGGGTTCACGGAGCACCAAAACAAAAAATTCCACTAAAAATATTTTTGGGTTCAGGGAGCACCAACACAGATAATTGCACTAAACAATTTTTAAGGGTTCTGGGAGCATCAAAACAGATAATTCTACTAAAAATTCAAATTCGAAAATTTGGACGAAAACAATACTTTCTCCATATACTACGTATAGGGTGGAGAAAGTAAAAATTGATAGTTGCTTAAAATGTCCTTTTATGTAGGTTTGACACCGGCAGCCGAATAGTCGAGAATACACTTGTTCGACTTAACAACACTGCCGGCAGCTAAATGTACCCATACCAAACAGATATGGCAGCCAAAAGGGACCTATATACACGCTGCGCCGAATAGCCGCAATCTTGATGCTGCCAAATAGCACCAATATTGAAACATGATCTTAAAGGAGTCATAAATTAATAAAAATATAATATAGTGATCCGTAGAAGGTCACAATCAATTTAGCAAGTTAAAACATGGATATACTCTTCTCTAAAGGGTGGCAGCCAAATGGCTTACTTTTTGACGGCAGCCAAATAGATAGGTGTATATATATATATGTTTATATGTTGTCAGGTTTTTCTTTGTAAGTTAATTCTTTAATTTATTATTGTTACTTTAAGCAGAATGTTTAGCTAGTTATGTAGGACTAACTTCACTAATGAATTCAATTATTTTGGGGGCTTCCACCAGACTCGTTAAAGAGTCAAGATATGCTTGGCATGTGGGCTGACTCCAAATGAAACTGGATAGAAATAAGTACAAAGTTTAGATCAAAATATGTTCCTATATTATGAACCAATGTTTCTACAGTTATTGACGCTACAATTTACTTTGATAAAATAAATATAACATGAAATTTGAGTTGGCCAACTCTCAAAAGAAACAAATTCCATAAGACAAATAAACATGAAACTTCCTTAAGACTAACAACAAATGTAATACCTATTTTTAAAATCCTAATATCTACTATTTAAAATTGTTATCAATTATATTTGTTTGACATTATATTCTTTCATATACATATGAGGCTTCGACAAAAATGCAATATGTTATTTTACTATTTATCTATTTAAAATTATATAACAAGTGTCTCACTTGTATTCCAACTCTTTATATATTCCAAAATGAGATTAATTAATTTCTAACTCAGTATATGATTTCGGTTGTTCTGATTTTCTGACCTATTGAGATCTGACTTACATTAATAAAAGTTTAAGATTACTTACATTACTCTCCACCCTTTCGTACACTTTCACTACACAATTTATTTAGATTTTTCACTCAACACTTCCTTTTATATTAAATTTGAATTTTCACATGACACTACACTGGGTTAGATATTTATATTTTATTTGTTAACTACCTCGGGATTGAACTTCAAAAAGACTTCTTATACTAGAGCTTGATTGATTATTTTATGTGTTCCTTCCTTGAAGATTAATTTTGAACAGACCCTAGTTCACTCACCCAGATTTCCCACTTCCTTTTTTGTACTTCCATGCCTCTCTTTTATTGGTTCATTTGAATTTGTTAATTTCTGAAAGTCAATTTTGTTGCTCTGATTGGTTATTAAGTATTGCCGAATTAATTTACCGAATGTGCATAATTTCACACGTAGACCACTTGTACAATGCCTAATATGCTGTTTGTAAAGTTCAATGCCTTTGCTGCTGTTAGGTGAAATTCAATGCCTTGCACGTGTTGTCATATATCCTGTTTCTCTAATCAACTTGGTCTTTTGAATTAATTTTATATTTTTATGTTTTAAAATTTTTGTTTTAATAATTTTGGAATATTGGTGTTCACCAATATCTCCGTTACAATGTGTTCGCACTATAGCTGCCGCATTTTAAGTCCAATTTAGTACACATGTTGGTTGTTTACGTCGCTCGGACGAGTTCGTTAGCAAAAAAAATCCAAATATGGAAACACATTTTTTGGTCAGAAGTAACTCTTTTTTGAGATTTTTGCTACGAGTATAAATTTGTTTTTGAGTTTTTTCTACAAATAAATGTAGGATGTTATTCTGTACATTTTGTTTTTTTACATGACCTTATAGCTCGCTTGGTTCCCCCAAAATCTATCAAAACGTAAAATACCATAGAAGTACCCGGTTCAAAGCCATGTGGCGGATTCTATCTTGGGTTGACGTGTGAAGCACGCAATGCATTATGTATTGAAGATACTCCCAATATGCGGAATGGCGTGCAAACCATTTTGGAGCTATTCAGAACCATCGTGACCTATTTCCCAAATTGTAGGTTGAAACCTTAAAACATAGGCCTATAAACTTAATTTTGGAAATTTGCTCAACTCACGTCAGCGGTTCAGCTGCGAGGTCGAATTATTTTATTTGTACCTACTTATTGCTAAGCTAATACAACATTTGTTACTATTATTGGTGAGACTAAGAAGAATATAAAAGCTTATTGTAAGTTAAATAAGTAAATATTAATTAAATATTATCTGTGTTTAATTTATTGTAACAACAAAAAATATCGCTTAAACACTCAACATTTTCCCAAGCCTCCTGTGGTATGCAGAATGATCATAAAACTAACAGTGCAACTTGTTGATAAAAAGTTTGGGAACCCCTGCTTTATGATTATATGAAAGACACTTTGTAGTTATCAAATCATGAAAAATATAAAATCATAGCAATATAAATTGCAAGGAATTTTACTCAATTAATGATAATATGCTATTATATACTAGTCAAATCAAACATTTTAGACTAGTTTAGAAAAATATCTCTAAAAATGTTTGTAATGATATTATTTTTAGTATTTATATGTAATCTTGCAAAACACATGTTGTGTGATTTAGAATTGATTGGCATTAACAATGCTTAGCATCAACAATCTTATCAATGATAAGATGGAGCTTATAAAACGCTTTCCTGAAATTAAATCAAGGAATAAGACTTTGTTGATACTATGTTGTATAGTACTATAGTACACACTATCAACAATTTGTGTGTAATTGATAAATAAAGACAAATTATTATATTTTCAATTTAATAAAGAGCCAATGTCCAACATAGCGTAAGTCAATCGAAATGCGTTATCACTTTGATGTTAAATGTTGGTTTTGTTTATTAGTACATAGCAATTTATAAGTTTATAAAAAAGGGAGTTTTTATTTTCAGGAAAAGTACAGAAAGTGCCCTATAATAAGCATACGTGTAAATACAGTTTTTTTTTTTTTTACAGACTAACAAAACAAATAATTAATTTGTATTGGAAACAGTAATGAAAATTAATAATAATTATCGCCTTACTTTCATTAGGTATTGTAACGCCTGATTTTTGTCAATTTAGGTAGCGCCCTTAACTCCAAAGGGAGAACTTTTCTTCAGGCAAGTTAGGGGAACGTGAAGGATTTTTGCAGGGGAGCAAACACATTTTTATAGATCTAGCACTGATAATAACCAATGTTTTTCTCAACACATTCAATTCTTCAACAAACTAATTACTGTTTAAAAATTACTCTAAAAAACAAATGCTCACCAGCTTTAGAACAATTTTCCCCTTCATCAGATCTATCCAAACAATCTGGAGTGTGATCACACAATTTATGCAGTTCAATACACATACTCTTGTCTTTACATTGGAATTTATGGTTTTCTACAGTGCAGTTATCCATAATGTGAGAAACTTCTGTCTTTGCTGTAAATACATTCATTTAAATTATTAAGGAGAGTGACAGAAAACATAAAATTAGTTTAGTATATATAGATAATACAAATATTATTTGTTTCTGGGAATTTTAAAATCAACTAATGAATTTGAAAACATGTGGACAGTAATAGTGTAAAATGTTTTAACCAATTTCTACAAAAATATTCAAAGTTTTTCTTTATTTTACTTTTAGTTATGATATAAATTTATTTTATTTACTTTTTTTATATTATATACAAGGGGAGATTCCTGTGTACTCCCCACGGCAACCCCATTGGAACCTTCTATACACATGTTATGTTTTCTTTATAATAAAGGTGTAGGATTAATAATAACTTCAAAGCTGAGATGGTAAATAATGTTAAATTAAATGTCTAAATCAAATTATTTCATATATTTTATAACAGCAGTTAAAATAAAGGTTAAAAGAACCAGCAAGGCTCAGCTCTACACTTAGTTAGTAATACAAATTAATAATCGTTTCAAATTTTGAAATCAGCTGTTATGGAAATATTAGAGCAAACAGCTGATTGCTGCACCAAAAATAAACAAATTCAATTATTTAGAATGGCGCTCCCATTGCTGTAAACAAAACGCTTTGTTTTCCAGATATCCGCCATTTTGTTTTTCGTACAAAATAATTCATATCTAGAGAACGGTTTGACTCATTGAGTTCAAACTTGGCATGAAGTTTAACCTAACAATGATATACCTCAAGAAAAATAAACGATTAAATCCAATCATGCGTTTCAAAATGGCGGTTGTTTGAAAATTTCAAACCTAAATTACTCCAAAACCGTACATTTTAACGAAAAATGTCAAGACACCTTTTTTGTAGCCCTTTTGATTCCCTATTGGATGGTGTAACTGTCAAAACAATCTGATGAAGGATAACAGTTAAGTTATGTGTACTAATTGGTTTGTTGTTTGTTCAACCCGGCATCCTATACCAACACAGTAAATACTACAATATTGTATGGACATTTGTTGTCATTACCTTTTAACTTAGCGTTTTAAACATAAATTGTAGACAATTTAATTCTGAGAAAATTGATGTAAGTAAAGTTAAAGATACAAAAGAAATAACTTCGAAAAATTTAATTTTATTTAGATAATACATTACTAATTTTAAGAAAAATAAATTGGGTTGGGCCAACTGTACCCACCTTTTTATAACACATATTAAAAAAAAATAAATTGTTTCATAATAATGAAATAAATAAATAAATTTTAAAACAGGGTTAACTGTTAAAATTTGTAAATAACAATACCATTTTTAATAAAAATAAGTATTAACTATTAAGAAAATGAAACAAACATGTTTCATTCCTGTTTACTAATCACCAAAATGCAGTATAATTTTTCTAATTAATTTTTTTTTTATTTCCTAAGTTGGCAGCATAACAGCTGATCAACAATGGTATTCTGTTCTGATGTGTTTAAACTGTGTATTAGTAGTGTTTATGTTTAAAATTTTTATGTATTTATTACCTATTTAACGACGTTATTGTAGGTCAAACGTAAAAAAAGTGTTTCTCAACTCCTATTTCGGGTGTTTTACAGGGTATATCTTAAAAACTAAGGGAGGTACAGTTTTGGGACCAGTATTATTCGATTTTTCAGCTCAAAAACTATACGAAATCTCTGAATTTGGCCCTTCATTTGCCTTCCCAGAATTTAAGGAAGTCTTCATTTCACCCAAGGTACTAAATTTTGGGCGAAATCTTTCGCTAGCCGTAACTCGCTTACGATGCAATTCCGGACCTATGTTTACATGAACTTTTTTCATTATTTTTACTAGTAGAATGAGCTGTATAAGTGTGGGGATAACATCGTGAATCACCCTGTATGTTCACACTCTAGTGGCCACATTTTAAGTCCGATTTGGTTCAAATTTGGTACACATGTTGTGGTTGTCTACGTCGCTCGGACGACCAAAAAAATTCAAAAATCGGAAACACGTTTTTTGACCAGAAGTAACTCTTTCTTGAGATTTTTCCTACGAAAATAAATTTGTTTTTGAGTTTTTTCTACAAATAAATGTAGGGTGTTATTCTGCACATTTTGTTTTTTTACATGACCTTATAGCTCGCTTGGTTCCCTCAAAATCTATCAAAACGTAAAATACCATAAAAGTACCCGGTTCAAAGCCATGTGGCGGATTCCACCGTGGGGTTGACATGCGAAGCACGCAATGCATTGTGTATTGAAGATACTCCCAATATGCGGAATGGCGTGCAAACCATTTTGGAGCTATTCAGAACCATCGTGACCTATTTCCCAAATTGTAGGTTGAAACCTTAAAACATAGGCCTATAAACTTGTCATTTTTTATGGGTTTTTAGGGGTAAATTACCCTTGAAAATTAAAAATTCCAAAAAATGAAAAGAACGTCTGGAGATATTAGGGTTTAGTACTTACATACCAAATTTCATGAAAATCGGACCAATAGTGTCCTCTCTGGTCGTGTATACATACAGACAGACTGACAGACAGACACCACTCTAAAAACACTTTTTTGGGTTCAGGGAGCACCAAAACAAAAAATTCCACTAAAAATATTTTTGGGTTCAGGGAGCACCAACACAGATAATTCAACTGAAAATTCAAATTCGAACATTTTTACGAAAACAATACTTTCTCCATATACTACGTATAGGGTGGAGAAAGTAAAAAGGGAGTTTTTATTTTCAGGAAAAGTACAGAAAGTGCCCTATAATAATAACCGATGTTTTTCTCAACACATTCAATTCTTCAACAAACTAGGTACTGTTTAAAATTTGCTCTAAAAAACAAATACTCACCAGCTTTAGAACAATTTTCCCCTTCATCAGATCTATCCAAACAATCTGGAGTGTGATCACACAATTTATGCAGTTCAATACACATACTCTTGTCTTTACATTGGAATTTATGGTTTTCTACAGTGCAGTTATCCATAATGTGAGAAACTTCTGTCTTTGCTGTAAATACATTCATTTAAATTATTAAGGAGAATGACAGAAAACATAAAATTAGTTTAGGATATATAGATAATCAAGCAAAACGGCCGTTTTGCGGAACGCCAAGAAAAAAAAACGGCCGTGCTATAACATACGGAAAACATAGCTACCATGTTATTGACCACTTAAAAATACCATTTTAAAAATTTAAAAAGGTAAATTTTAGTTTAAAATCAAATTATTTGTTGTAAAATTAGGTGATTTGAACTTTCATTCAACTTTCTAGGTCAAACTAAACCCCCTTTTCGAGCCATTAAAAACAGTAGATAATCATCAAAAAATTATTCACAGTTTTTTTCATATTTCCCGCTTATTCTGTCAGACCCAATAACTACCTCACCTTTTCGAGTAGAGAGCTCGGTGATGGCTTTAATAAACACATCTCCTTTTAATGGAGATGAATAACGTACAAGAAAAATAAAGGTAGCTGCAACGAAACTCAAAATATCGCCGAAATAGTTTTTCCTATGTAAGTTAGATTGGTACATTAGACTGAGTATATTAGCCATATGATTTTGTAAATGTTACATACGAAGAAGTACGAATGTTTCCGAAGCTAAACGAATAGGTATTTCTTCTTTAAATTTGGTAAACGTTAATATTATATTGATAATAAAAGGTTGTATGCATTTTATATTGTCAATGGCAATTATATAACATATTATTATAGCCTACATTAGGTTATATACAAAATACAATTAACATTCAGACATTACAAGAAGTTTGTTTTGATTGTAAACATAACCTCAAAGTATAATCTAGGCTAGATTTTGTTTAGGTATTACAGATGATGGGTGACATCAGCTGTTATAATATTTTGTTACTGTCGGATGTACCTAGGCTCCTAATTAATTACAGGAGTTGATTTAGTTTTTAACTTTCTAACAGAGCATTGTTTATCAAATTGTAACTGACAATTTTTAATAATTAAATTTTTATCTTATTTAATCCTATAAAATATGACTTGTATAATGGTAAGTACCTACTTTAATGTTATAATTTCTTGAAATCCCACTAACAATACAATTAAATATTAATATAATTATTTAGCACTACATTATAGTACAAATTATTATTATATTAATTAGTGAAAAAACGCAAAACATAAAAATTATGCAAATATATGGAAAAAATATTTATAAAAAATATGGAAGTACCTTCGTGTGTTTGTTTGTATATCTGTTTGGAATTAGAAAGAAGAATGCCTAAATAGGAATCGGTGAACAAAAACGTAATTCGTCTTAAAGAAATAGAAGTGCACAATCATTGTAAGTAAATTATATTATTACGATGTTGATCAGCCGTAAAAAAAAAACTGCAGAGTAATGCTAAATATAAATTTTAATGTTACGACTGGTTTAGTTAATGGTTCTCTTGGAATAGTGCAAAATTTTAAATATGACACTGAAGGTAAATTAGAATTTGTTCAAGTAATGTTTGGAAACAGGTGTTATGATGTTGAAAGGACACAGTCAAAATTTGAGCTATTTATAAAAGCCTTTATTTTTCGTAAGCAATTCCCTTTAACAGTTGCATATGCCATTACAGTGCATAAATGTCAAGGAATTTCAATCAATTCAGCTATTTCAAATCTATCTTTGCTCCCGGTCAAACATATGTACCTCTTTCAAGAGTAACAACATTGGCTGGTCTCCAGCTGATAAATTTTGACCCATCTAATTGTAAAGCTGCTAAAGCTTGAATTATTGAATACAATAGACTGCGGAGCGAATACCAGAAAGATTTTCCACACATATCGGTCCATCAAAGTAGGTTTACTTCACGCAAAGATATTGTATGGAAGGAGGGCAAAATCAAATATTTTAAGGACCAAGAGATCATGCTTCAAATAAATGACTACATCCCAATTTCGGGATTCAGTAATGGTGATGGAGTTTCGTGCTATGCAAATGCAACCTTGCAGGCACTTTTCATATGCAGGCCCATTATTCTAGAATTGCTTGAACTGGACGGAAATCCTCCTATGAAGATATTGGCAGCTGGTTACTTCTCAAATGTAGGCCTACTGAATTGTAAAAACTTGCGTGATCTACTTGGTGTCCCATTTGCTTTAGACCAGCAACAAGATGCAAGCGAATTTTGTTCAAACTTAATTTGTATAATTAAATATTTTGAGGTGATTTTAAGCACGCTGGTAAAATGCTCAAGATGTCTTTATGAATTTCGGCGACAAGATGAGATGAATTCGTATTTGCCGCCGTCCATTAACACCAACAAAGCAACTATATCAGATCTGCTGAATCTTCAAGATTGGGACAACTTGGATAATACAACTTGTCCATCATGTTCATCTGTTGGAACACAATTGCAAAAAATTGAAATCAAAACTGCTAGCCAATTTCTTATATTTAGTTTGAAACTATGGACCAATATAGGAAAAATCAAAAATTTTAAACTTAATTCTCTCCCATCAAATGTTGTCAAAATCAGTGAAAGCTCCTACATACTCAAAAGTACAATTTTTATCATGGAGAAACTATATCTTCTGGGCACTATACCAGCATAATAAAATATCAAAATCAGTTTTATCGTGCTAACGACAACAACATATTACAAGATAGGTGGCCTCCTTCAGCTAAAGATATATATATATATATAATATCATTATATTTGAGAAAAAGAACTAATGAATTTTAAAGAACTAATTAACAGTGTAATTCAAAAGTAAAATAAAGGTGAGCCACCGTTTTATTATAATCAATATTATTAGTATCACATTATCATGGCGAAAATGTTTCTTTAATGTGCTAATATAATTGATAAATAAATAATACATGTTTCTTGTTTAACGTGTTTCGTATGTTATCATATTTATTATATCTAGGAAAAGTAATATTATAGTATAATAATAAGCAATTTCAGTGTCCATTCACAAAATATATAGGGATATACCTAGGAAGATGTAATTTTGAAGCGACATAAAATTTAATTATCAAAGATGCATGAATATATTTATATTTAGGTGTTAATATATATCGGAAGTAATTTCAAAAGAAAAATTATTTTCGGCCCAAAAATGCCGCCTTAGGAGCCGTTCCGGTCAATGAGACTTAAAACAAATTACCAGATTTATTTTCATAAAAAATAACAATTAATCAAAACCTGTTTATAAACTTTACTTAAAATTTGATTTAAAAGTTTACCAACCTCATATAAAATAAAACAATACCTTTGTTTCATAATTATTATATTTGTATTATTTAACAAAAAATTATGATATCTCCCCAAAAAACACTTCGCGTTAAAAAAAGAACACCAAGAAAGCTCTTAAAAAAAAGAATGATATCATAAATAGGTCGCCAATATTAAGTAAATATATGTACGAGTAACT
>JAGFPH010003034.1:48223-65924 GCA_018207615.1 Philaenus spumarius
TTAGGGTTGATGATTAATAAATTTGGTCTGGGTATGCGGCTATCGTCTATTTGCATCGACAGTTCCAGTCACGTCTTCCAAAAATTTACTAAGTCGGTGCAAATACACGCTGACTAGTGATTCCCAATAAGATCAAAAGGAATAACTGGTACAGTGTTATTTGTTTATATTGTCGCTTTGATCGTGTGCGACAAATATTGACTGATCTAAGATGATTGTTTAACTTTTTTCTACAGTTATTTTCATTTCACTTGCGTTTTATTTGTTTTTGTTTTTAATTGGATGATTTATAATTACAATTTTAATCTTTGGATTACGTTTATTTGAATAATTTAAGTGTTGGTATCAAGAGTTAATTTGTTAATTTGTTTAATTTTTTGTGAGTGTTAGTTAATTTAGTACAGAAATGAATGACGAAGAAGAACGAATTAGAAGACTGTTATATAGTGTTGAGAGGGAAGAAAGAGAAAGAAGTGAATCCCTTCGAGAGGAAGTGATAGCGGTTCGTAGACAATTGTTTCATACAGATGAAGATGACGTTCTTATAAGGGATGAAGAGGATGAAATTGACTGCGTAAGTGGAAGTAACCATAACAGTGAAACAGAATCTGGTAAATCAGATAGTGAATATTTGGCAGATGCGGCGACTGAAATCGAAAAAAGTGTAACATTTGAACCAGAAGAAGAGGCAACATCACTAGAACCTGAGATAGCAGCAACGGAGGTACGAGAGGGAGTGGCAGTTCATCATATTTTAAGAACATCAGCAACGGGAGGCAGTCGGGGAGCACATATAGGCAGACATCGTGGTGGAGTAGGTGGTCGAGGTAGTGGAAAGGCACATCCGTCAGGAAAAGAGTACACGGATGATGGTAAACGATATTTAGGTAAGGATTGTGTTACTGAATGGCACAAAGATCTGAAAGATATCAACCCTACTAGACAGGGTCGCGCTCGGGCCCATAATATTGTCTTGCGGCTCCCAGGGCCAAAAGGAGAAGCCCGTAATGTTAAATCCCCGTTGGAAGCTTTATCACTTTTTCTACCTGACCCAGAAATTGAAAAGATTGTGCAATACACTATCAAGTGGATAGACAAGGTCAAAGATCAATATGGTAGGGAACGGGATGTCTTACCTACAACAGTTGTCAAACTAAAGGCACTAATGGGTTTGCTTATTTTTTCTGGCATCATGAAATCTTCTCATCAAAACATAAGTGATTTGTGGAGCCAAGACGGTACTAGAGTTGACATGTTTAGGGGCGTAATGAATCAAAGACGCTTTAGTTTTTTACTAAGAGCCCTACGTTTTGACGATTTAGATGAACGCAAAGAACGTATGGCTGTGGACAAATTAGCTAAGATCCGTCCAGTGTTTGATCCATTTGTTGAGCGATGTAAAAATGCATACAACCCAAGTGAATATCTGACCTTGGATGAAATGTTAGAGGCATTTAGAGGCCGCTGTCCCTTTAGGCAGTACATTACTAAAAAGCCAGCTAAGTATGGAATTAAAATGTTTGCACTCTCTTGCGCACGGACATTTTATACTGTAAATATCAAAATATATGCTGGAGACAGCCTGAGGGACTCATGTACAAAGTAATAAGGTAGTAGATATAGTAGAAAGGATGATAGAACCTGTGAGTGGAACGGGAAGAAATGTCACCATGGACAATTGGTTCATGTCTATTCCAATAGCTGACAAGCTAAGAGACGTACATAAATTGACAGTCGTTGGAACTGTTAGAAGTGATAAGCCTCAACTTCCTGCTGTATACAAATCAATAACTAATCGTCCAATATGCAGCAGTATATTTGCATTCAGGCCAAACTGCACTGTGGTGTCTTATTCACCTAAAAAGAACAAATTTGTCACGTTACTGTCCACAATGCATGAGTCAGATGCAATTGATCCCACTAGTGGGGAAGCCCGAAAACCAGAGATTCTGACATTCTGAAAGGTGGTGTAGATGTCGTAGACGAAATGAAAAATGCCTATTCCGTCTCAAGAATAAGCAGACGCTGGCCATTAACTATATTTTTTTCTATTTTGAATGTTGGCAGTATCAACAGTTACATTGTTTTTCAATCAGTATCACAAAGGCAAATAGTCAGACGACAATTCTTAAAAGATCTGGCTTGGGGTCTTTGTAGTGTGCACATGAGAAACAGAGCAGCAATTGTCTCAATTCCAAGAAGTATAAAGTTTAAAATCAAGGAAATCCTTACAGCCAGAGGAGAGACTCTTCTAGAACAACGAAAACGTCCTGGAAGGCAGCAGGTGGAGGGTCCTGGACGTTGCGATCCATGTGGGTACAAAAAAAGCCATCGAACAATGACGCGGTGTGTGACATGCCATAAATTCATCTGTAGAGAACACACTACGCCTTCATGTGACGAATGTGCTCGCCTCGGAAATGAAGAGAGTGATAGTGACTAGCCTTACAAAAGAACAAAAGGTGTGTGTTATTGTGTATAAGTTAGTAAAAGTAAAGATTATGTTTTCTTTGATAAGAAGTATGCATTTTACCATTACAATATTGTAGGTAAGTTTAAAATCGTTAATTACCAACGTAATTTAAAAATTTCTTAGTTTATTATTTGTTTGACGTTTTACCAGTTTTATACATTTTTTATTTTATAACTATATTGGTACTTGTTTTTGTTTTATAATTCTTTTATTCTAAATACCTGTGAATAATTTCAACACGTTAAACTTACAAATATTTTTTTTTAAAGTTTTAATTTTTGGTGTTGAGTATGTATAAGTAAACAGTCTATCTTTTTGAACTAATATTTTAATTTCGATGTTTATAACAACTATGGATTTGTGTATTATTTTATACAATATGCAAATAAGTTAAATATAAACCAAAATAAACGGTATCAGTTAACTGACACAAACTTTCTCCCAACTTACTGTAGTCAAAATAATATTGTTTTTAATCATTTATTTACTACTTTTTAGAACAAAACAAAAAAAAATAATATTCTACCTACGTCAATCGTATAAAAAAATTATTGTCCCAGGCAGGATTCGATCGCGCGACCTTTGAATTAGTGGCCGTGCTCTCTACAGTTGTGCTACCTCGTGCGGCCGTCGCCGCGATGCTAGATTGACAACATAAACTTGTTTATTTTTTAACATTTCCCCATAATTATAAAACGCCGAAGTTTTGATAAAAGCGGGTGGTGTCATTTTGTTTGGCATCTTAAGCACTATAAATACTGAAAATTTGATCAAAATCGTTAGAGCCGTTTTTGAGAAATTTGCATTTTTGTCGTTTTTTATGGGTTTTTAGGGGTAAATTACCCTTAAAAATTACAAATTCCAAAAAATGAAAAAAAACGCCTGGAGATATTAGGGTTTAGTACCTACATACCAAATTTCATGAAAATCGGACCAATAGTGTCCTCTCTGGTCGTGTATACATACTGACACACTGACAGACAGACACCATGTTATAAACACTTTTTTGGGTTCAGGGAGGACCAAAACAAAAAATTCCACTAAAAATATTTTTGGGTTCAGGGAGCACCAACACAGATAATTGCACTAAAAAACTTTTTGGGGTTCTGGGAGCACCAAAACAGATAATTCAACTGAAAATTCAAATTCGAACATTTTTACGAAAACAATACTTTCTCCATATACTACGTATAGGGTGGAGAAAGTAAAAACACTAAGTCAAACATATTTCATCTATTATTTTATTTTTAAACCCATGTTATCTAAAACCATGTCAAAAAGACCATGTGCGACGAATGGAGTTATAAAATCCATGCGACTAATGACGGGTTAATGTTATTTATATTATATAGTTTAGTAAGTAAAATTACACAATATAGTAATCTTTCATTATTTTTTAAAGTTATAATAAATTGTAACAATTAAAATTTAATTTCTTTTGGACTTTATTTGTTAAAACTCAGACCTAATCACACTTCAGTTCAAAAAAACATTTCCGACCTGTGGCAGTGAAGAATGTAACATTTTGACTTATACATTCTTATTAGTCACTCTTTCGGAAATAAAATAATAGTAATTCATCTAGTAAAATATTTCTTAACAGAAACACTAATTCATCACAGTTTTAAAAGATATACAAGTACTCTCTAAAAGCTTCTCTACACCAACATACTTTTTAGTCTACATAAACACAATTGCACAAAACGTGAACAAATATTTAAAAAATAATTATTGAATAATATTCAAGCAATTGCCTAACTGTTCTTTTATTTCCTTAAGTACTCACAAAGGATTTTAGAAAATGTTTTATTATTTATTTTAAATTTGAAAATTCAATATTTCATTTTATCAAGCAGTTTATCAATTTAATTTCATACAGGCCTAGTAGCATAATTTAAAATCAACAAACAAAACTCAGCGATTTTGTACAATTAATAGACTACAGAACTCTTCGTAAATTGAAAGAATTAGTAACAAAAATATTTATTATTATTGGTTTTTATTTTATTGAGTTAAAAGATATATGTACTTCAAAAATTGTTCTAGCAATACTTGTTATGTCTTATTTAAATACTAAATGTTCCCATTGTGTAAAGCCATGTACATAGCAACTGATTATAACTGATCAAAGAGAATTCAGGTAACCTGTGCAATTTATGGAGTTTTAACTTCAGTATTTAGACCTGAACAAAACGTTAACACAGTTAATTGTCCAGGTGGAACTAAACGTGTGTATGGGCCTAATACCATACAATATTTTTAACAAATAATTGTTTCCTCTCTGATTTGTTTAACTGTGAACTAAAGTCTGTTGGTGTTGATTTCGCATAGTTAAATAGTAATATTTAGATTGGATGAAATGTTTTTTACATACCCTGTAAGTTTTATGGGAACAGTCTTTTTCATCAGAAAAATCCCCACAATCATTGCTATTATCACATTGAAAGGCTGAACTGACACATCTCCCATTATGGCACTTAAAGTAGTTTGGCTCCATACACTTCTCATACTCTAAAGGTTTTATTTACAAAATTAGTTTTATCGGCAACTTCACTAGTTTTAGGAAAAAACTTAATTTCATTCAATAACAATAGTTAACAAATTTACAGCAAATATTTGACTATGCTGCAGCCACATACACACATAAAGTGTACTGAACTTCACAAATTTTGAATTCGATGGTGACGAGCTTCCACAAAAATGTTTGAATAAGTAGCCCAATCCAAACGTCTAAAAAAATGTATAACATTACAGAGTGATGCTTTTCGTACTAGTGTGTTAGCGGCTTAAGGTCTTGAAAAAACCATTTAGTTGTACATGTGGTGGTGTGTTGCAGGAGTAGTGAACAGTGGCGTAAATAATACCCCCGCAGTACGGGGAAGCAGCAGGTCAAGGGGTGCCGCGACCTGGGCACATAAAAAATATATATGAAGCAATTAAAAAAATAAAATGTAGTAAACACATTATCATCAAAATAAATTTTACAATGAACAATATTTCATTAAGAAGTAGTTCATTCGGCCGTGCTGGTTATCCACCGGTAAGTAGATGATGTCAGAGAGATGGATTCAACCAATAACTGTGTGGCTGAATGCACTAGTAGATAGTAGCATTAAATGAACTGTCAAATTCGTAAGATATGGTTTTTGCTGCCATGATTTCTACCGTTGTGGTAGATGATATATCGCTAATTTATTGCGGTGGAAGAAATGGCGTCCGATAGGGAAAGTGACTACCAAAGTTTGGCACTAATACCTACCAGTAGCTACCGGTGAGTGCGTGTTAGGCTAGGTGCATAATGAAACGGGTTTGACGCTTGTCACGCGAGGTAATTGACTTTTTTTGTTGTTGTTTAATCATTTTTTTATTAATATTTGTAATTTCTGAAATCATGCTTGTTGGTTCGGTAGAAACAGAAACATAAAATATCATTCTGATTCTTAGCATATCTCAAATACAATATCATTGTTTTTAGCATAAAACAACAAAGTCCATTCACATTGCACTTTAGTTTTGTTTATTTATGTTTGTGAAGCCACACCTTGAGTCCAAGAAAAAAGAACATTTTACTTTCACA
Source organism: Philaenus spumarius (assembly GCA_018207615.1). Lineage (NCBI taxonomy): Eukaryota > Metazoa > Arthropoda > Insecta > Hemiptera > Aphrophoridae > Philaenus > Philaenus spumarius. The sequence continues at coordinate 54,274 of JAGFPH010003034.1, forward strand.
ATTCCACAACTTTTAGATCTGCTGTTCTATGTTATAGGACCTTTCATATATTTTTCTTATTAGTTTCTGATTAATACATTACAACCTCGCTAGTCCAGCTTAATGTAGCCGCCGGTAGGCCGGATTTAGGAAAAAGCCTGACTTCCGAGAGTCAATTTAAAATGACGCTTCACAGACGAAATAGTGAATCGTTCGTATAATTGATTGATTGAGAAAGTGTACGCATTAAAAATAATTAAGGCAATACAAATTACTTCTTTTTGATTAATTTACTTATTATTTAAATTTTAAAGTAAAGAGTAAAATACACTTTACAAACACACAAAAATTACAATTTCTAAATGAAAATTTTAAGTCTTGGTTTTAAATCTTTTAAAAACATGTTTTACTTTGATGGGCAAAAAACAAAATCCTCACAGTAAAGTTCTAAATTTTATAAAAATTAATAAATGGTGGTTTATTATTCATTATTATAAATGTTTCACTACTTTTTGAAAAATGAGGTTATCTTTGGCTGTTTAATTCTGTCAGATTGTTTTTTTGAAACAATGTTCCTCCATCTTCTAAAAAGCAAGATGTCAGTTGCTGTTGCCTCATCTTGCTTCCCTACGTATTCGATCAGCGAGTCAATGGCCTTGAAACCGTCCACATGCACCATAGCTATTTCATCGGTGTTTGCATTGTCACACTCAGAAATTCTGTGTAGAAGTTGAACTAGTTCATTGCTGACATTTTCAACAAACTTTCATTTGTTGTCACGTAGAGCATCAACTTCTTACATTGGTTTATCATACTTGTCAGCTTTGTGGTCCAAAAGCTTCCTCCACGATCTTACCAAGGTCACAGGTTCAATTTCGTCCCTGACTTGTCCAATTCACTATGTCTAAAATGTCTATCTTTTTGAGGCTGCCTTTCATGTCACTTCCTTTATCAATGTTTGCAATCAGCATTGATAGCAATTTGCCCAATTTTTTTGAAGCACTTCTAAGACCATTGGCCCTAGGTCCAAAATCAATAGATTTTTTCTAGGTAAGTTTTGTTTCTTAAGATGTTTTTCAACAGTAGGAACAAACTTGTCAAAATACCAGTTTTAAAATGTCCGAATTCATTGATGCACTTTTTTGATTGTAGTACTGTATCAAAGCGGCAACAGGGCTTTGTCTTTAATTTTTTTGAAAGCACAAGGCTGTTTGGATTTTTCTATCATTAAAAGTTTCAGTTTGTGTTGTCCAGTAACATTACTAAAGCCTAATACAATAACCTTTTTTTTATGGCCTGGAGCCGCGTCTTCGTCTCTACTGGCTAGTTTTACTGGGCAGCATTTTGAAGTTGAGTCCAGTTTCGTCGCAGTTATGCAATTGTTCCTCATTTAACCACTTCTCATCATCTGTTTGTGAAAGTCAGTCTTGAAGTCAGTGATTTGTGACTCATCAGCCGATAATTTTTCACCACTAACTTGCAGTTGCTTACGTAGCTTCCATTTCTCTAGCCAACCTTCACTTGTAACAAATTCTTCGTCGTCATTTCCTAAATCCTCATACAACTGAAGAGCTTTTTCTCTCTAAAAAGGGCCAGCAATCTAAACATCTTGTTCTTTGTTTTGTACAAACCACAAAAACAAAGCTTAGACTAATTCTTCAAAGCCTTCCTTTTTCATCATTTTCCTTTTCTTGATGACACTCGTCGAAGCTTAGGCTGAACACCATTTTTCAATTTCTTTATGTTTTTTTTTTCCAATTTCCGACCTTCCTTTTTCCCACATTATAGTCTTGTGCAATTTTTTTTACTCGTCCCTGCATCCAATCTTTTTAAAGCAGCAAACTTTTGTTTTATGGTCACAAAATTTTGTTTGTTTTTCAATCACTCTTGATCACTTTCTTCCAAACTAAAAAAGTTACGTTACTGTAACTAAACAACACTTAAGCCACAACATCCGTTACTGTACTTATGGACTGAATGTTTTGTTTACGACTGAGGGAATGGCCGGAATGGTGGAAGTGGTCAGAGCATTGACCATCACATTATTTTGTTCTGCAGGTATTTGGATTGTGAGTTCCGTTCCAAAGTTAATACAATTGCATCTGCATATTACACATACAACGTGAGATAAAACAACACTTCTTTTGAAATACAGTTAGTGTTTACATACAGTACATACTACTGCAATGTGTTTTAATAGGTAGGTACCGTATGGACGATGTACTGGATTTTTAACTATAATAACACAATGCCATTTTATTTTTGCTAAAATGCAATTAAGTTTTTCTGTTCATTTTTATTTTTAGAATTGGGCTGGATTACAGAGGGGTCCGGACTATTGAGGGCCGGTCGAGGGAGGTTGTACTGTAATAACACCTGGAGCAGGACATCCTTTGTTGTATATTTAAATTTTGTACATAAAGATAACTGAGAAATTCAAATTATTTTTTCAATAATTGTGCATCTATCTGATAATTGATAATAATTTATTGTTTTTAATTGTAATTATAAAATCAACAAATATAAATAAAATATAAAAATATAAATATTTCTAGGAGATAATTCCATTAACATAAATTTTTATAATCAACAAAAACAGTATGCCACACTCAAGTTAACAAGTTACTTCCTATCACAAATAATATAAAGAAACTGTATCGCCTCCGTTGAGGTTTGCTGAATCTAATCGAATACGATTCATGTATATGTGCCTGCTTCGAATGTATATGTGAACAATCTTATTTAAAAAGCAGTTTTTAATCAAATTTAATTTATCAGATTTCCATGTATTTATACTAATAAGAAGTATAAAATGAAGTGTACAAATGTAGGTCTATCTCATACAGTCTTATTTCTTTTTATTGTTTCCATGGGGTGGTGCAGTGGATGCCAATGTACTAGTTTTCACCTTTGCAAAGTATTAATAAACAATAAGTTTAGATTTAAACATCGAAGAAAATGTTTGAAGAAAACATTGAAGACTAGTAGAAGCCCCAAAAAACTATATGAACTTCAAGTTTAATTCAAACAAATTTCATATAATGCAGTCAAGTTAAAAACTACTGTAGATATCAGAAGTTAAATTCTAACATTAATTTACATGGTAAACTAAATAGTTTACCTTCTACTTTAAAAAATCAAACCTTTAGGCAAGGCGCATATTGAGACGCGATTGACGCATGTGAGATGACATGACGCGACCTGCATGACACGATGGCGCCACACGCGTCGTGTTGGGGAACGCATATTACAACGCAGTTGCTCCCAACATTTTATTTGTTAGAATGTTAAAAATTAATGATTTACGGACAAAACTATCTTTATTAGATCTAAGCTCAGAATCTGATAATAGGCCTATAGCAGACATTAAGATTATAAATATATTGGTAATTGAAAATTATAGCCTACTGAACATAAAACAATACAAATCTATTTTCTCTAAAAATATTTATTCAATTTAAATGAAATTTGAAATATATTTAAACAAATATGTATAAATGCAATATACAAAAATGATAGCTCTACTATAATATTTAAAGAAATAGGTCAGCAACTTCACTAAGCATAGCCTATAGAATGCGTATAATTAGCCTATCTATCAATATATCTTCGGTAAAAATCTTATCAAAAGATATGATGGACTGCTCAAGTCCAGTACAAAATATAAATATATAACTTAACTGACATAATAGTTAATCAAGATAGTAAAAATAAACACCCCCCACCCCCGCTCCCAAAAATTAAACAAATGGTTAGTGAGATATTAACGTTTTTATTTAGGAGTACTAAAATTGTAAAGTTTCACCATACTGTATTGGGCCTAGAACTATAACGTTGATGGCCTATGTGCTTAAATATTGTCATAAAGTTTTAATTTGTTTATATTGTATTTATATATATATATTATTTATATGTGTTATGAATTTCAAACGAATCATATGAATATTTTTTATAAAAAAACAGTTTTTAATAAACACATATTCATTGATAATTAATTATACGTTCATAAAGTTGATAGCCTATTTAGTTAAAAATTATCGTAGATATATACATTTTTTAAAATTATATTTATACTTATATTGTTTATATATATTTTAAATTTCATACTAATTGGGTATTTATTTTTAGAGAAAATTTATTTTTATTCAAGACAAGTTCATCATGACCACTTGTCAATTAATAAATTCATTGAAGTTTAATCTAACAGCTGTTTTATTGCATTATTGTTACAAAGAAATTTAACTGAAATACAATTACCAAGTAATTTTTTTTGTGTAAAATATAAAAATGATTTAACATCAGTTTATATTTAGGCCTATAGAGAAAATTTAGCTTAGTTTTTACCTATTTCAGAATAAGCATTGTAATATTTGTTCTTCATAATTTAAAATTTTACAAACTTTAGTCCTTCCCATTTCTGTTCTTAGTATGGTCTTAATGTGAATTTTCAAATATGAAATAGTTTTCATTTTGTCAGTTAATACCATTATGTCAACAGTACCAATATGTATGTTCAGATTCTGACTTCATAACAAAACTTTCAATACATGAATCTGTTGATCAAAAACTATATCAAATTAAACAAACTATTGGCTTGGGATGTACAGCAACATAAATTACCATACATGTATAGGTAGTACCATTTAGGATGGCGCGTGGTTTGCGCAGAAGCAGTAATGCCCTTCTCCCTCCAACACCAGTCTTTGTCATTTTGTAAAAAAAATACAGTCTGTGTCAAATCCATCGATTAGAGGGCCGCCGAACAATTTTTAGTATTGGACGCGCTTTCAATTACAAGCTTCTGCACAGTACTAGGATTATTTAAATAGGACAAATTTTATATATTTGTAATCTGCGTGATATGTTGCAACTAACAGTATAAATATCTTCCAGTTTAGTAAATGTTCGGAATTTTTACAATAAGAAATACTTCGATTTTTTTAATCGGGACATAAAAAAGTAGTAAAAGCGTAAACTTTTTATATAGGTATTTAGATTAGAAAGAAACTTCCAGCGGAAAAGTTGTAGAAAATTAGTTGATCTACATATTTTATTTCAAACATTTTTCAGTCAGATGTTTGGTTTGTCCACAAATCGCTTGCAAATAAGCGCAACCAATATTATCAGGTAATAGCCTAATGGGCTAATGTAAACATATTGTTTTTTCTTTTTCTTATATCTATAGTTAATTTATAATAATTAACTGAATTGAAGAGCGGGACAGTTAATAATTTAATGTAATGTAAATATATTGTTTTTGAAGTGATAACTTCTATTGGCCCGTTGGGCACTTTCGACTTGACTATGTTTTCGAAATCTCGCGTCACGCCAGATTTCTCGCGAGATCTCGCGTCACGCCAGATTTCTCGTGAGATCTCGCGTCACGCCAGATTTCCCGCGAGATCTCGCATCACGCCAGATTTCTCGCGAGATCTCGCGTCACGCTTTTTTGTTTTTTATTTTTTCGTATACTAATTGTTTTTATAACAATTCAAAATATGTCATACAATTTAAATGTATGAATACCGAGAATTCTAGTAAAAAATTTAATATAATCTCATGCATATTTACTGATAACTAAAATAAAAAATTACGAATACTTGCCAGTTATTAATAATCTGTTATTAAATAATTAATTACGTCATTCCAAAATATGTAATAACATTTTTCAAAATATATCGACTTGTGTAATTTTTTTATCCTTATTCCTCCTCCTCTAATATTAGTACGGACAAAAAAATATAAATTGGTCATAGAAGTTATCACTTCCAAGGTGTGGTCTTAAGCACACTATTTAATTTTTTTTTTATGTCTATACTAAATTCATAAGAAACTACTTGAAGAGTTGGACAGTAAATTATTTAATTTAATGTAAATATATACTATTTTTCTATTTACTTATATCTATAGTAAAATTATAATAAACTACTTTATAAGTTATAAATTATCCTTTAATTTAAATCGTATTTTAAGCGTGTTTAGTACATGTTTTATTTAAAATGTCTCGATAACATAAAGTAAATACTGTAAGCCGACATAACTAGGGTTGACTGTACAATGCTCCGCCTAAAATTAGGAGGGGAAATGTGGTGGGATAGGTACTCTGTCTCACTCGCACTACCCGCCCTACGCGCCATCCTATATGATTTTATCTATAATATTACGTTATTCTAATAAACATGGTATAAAAAACCCATAGTATAAAATATTTAGGTTATAGGTTCATGTAATAAAATGGTTTAAAAGACTTAATTTTTACTGTTACATAGTTTTTTTTTAATGTATTGTAGTTACTTAACTATATATTTTTTATATACAGTAGACTCTCAAAAATCCGGATTTCCCGGAGTCGGGCATAAGTCGGCTCTGCGGCCGATAAGGAAAGCCGCACATACTATCGCCGCTGCGCCGTGCCGATACCCAACGATACTTTAACTCTCTGACTCTCTGGCACATCAACTTATTGTACTGTAATGTACATAATACAGTACTGGACTGCAATTAAGTAAAACACAGAAATGATCAAATTAAGTTTGTGAACAGTATTGAATGGTTTTAATAAAAAATAATCTACATTACTGTTCCAAACACTTTAAATAAACATAAGAAACACAGTACGTAAAAGCAACACTAAAAGTTGGAAATTTATTTATAAAACATAGGGAATGAAAATTTAATCCTAGAGATTTATTGCGTCAAATTACAAATGAACTAACTAACACATACGAGCTTAAACTTCCAATGACTTGTGAATTATAAACGACGTCAATTTCGTTGAAACATGGAGCGCCCGAAGGTACAAAATGCATGTAATTTATGCTATGCATAGTAATCGAGTGGGTTTTACCTATTTTTTACTAAAACAAAAAAATTATTCCCGATTAGTGGTCCGGATTTTTGCAATCTGGATTTATGAGAGTCTACTGTCACTGTCTACCAAATCACTTTTCCTTTTTGTGTTCCAAATACAATCAATTGGGCTTTGTTGGAAATGTTGTAAAATATCTATTTTATAAAACTATTCGAGTTCACCACAATAATAATTATTGTCCTCATCGCTTGAATCAGCACAGTCTGGATAATCATTACAACGTACGCTTAGGGCTAGACATTCTCCAGACAATCATTTAAATTGTTCAGAATTACATCTCGCTGTAAAAACAAGTGGGTAAACAACTACAGTAGACTAATATTAAAAAATATTTAGTCTGTCTGTAAATTCTTTTTAAACACAAACAAAGGTCAACCAAATCTATTCATCTACTGGTGTTCATAATTTCTTGGTATCTTATCAATTCAACAGCAAAACAAATAATCGATGCCTCTTTAAACAATAGATGATGTTATTTCAGGACATGACAGAATATGATATAGCCTAGCCTAGGCTACAAACAAATGGCAAGCTCAGTAAATTAATAATTTGATATTTATTTCCTAAAGGTCAACACTTGTACACTTCAAAATAAAAAAGAGTATCTATTAAGAGTGAACAACTATATTCATTCACTATTTCATTGCTGCATTGTAGCATTTATTCCACAATATTAAACTTGTCCTTCATTTTGATTTGCCTTTTTCCACTATTTCTAAACTTCTAACTGACTCAACATACCCTCAAAACCCCAGCGGTCAAATAGACCAGGACTGCATTTTGCGGGTACTAATATCCAAAGTAAACCAAATGTCCATGGAAGAAATAGGCAATATGTCCACCCCATTTCATTAAAACCTAAAACATATCATAATGCAGAACTTCATAAAAAACAAACCAAAATAAATACAATCAAATATGAAAGGAAATATCTAACAGTCTTTCAGTAAAATGTAATGATATGTATCATAAGAACATTTTTATAAATGTATTGTTTGACTATATTGCTTGCAGTACAGGTTTTTTTCAATTTAAGTAGACAACTCAAGATTTTTCAGAAGATATTTCAGGATAATGTTATGGAACATGGAACAAAATATAGCTAAATTATTTAAATGGAGTCAAATTTTGCACAACTAAAGCAACCCCAAATACTGTTTAAAAATAAAAAATACTGTTTACAAATAAACAGAAATAGATCTAAATTAACTTTCATCTAGAATTTCATTGGTTTCTCCAAAAAGAGTTAATATTTTAGAATGTAGCAAAACTACGTACATTGTCAAACCAACATACAAGACGATAAAAATATGCTGACGTTCTCGTCCGAAACAAACTCCAAGATATCTATCTCCACATAAGGGTTCATCAAATCAAATAATAGGCCTACAGTACCTACTATAAATGACAATCATATTTATACTGCCATCCTAGATCCTGTCATAGAGTGTTTGTGTCTTAAGTTTTTCAAAATTAATTGACTGCCATTTTTCAATATCCTTGTTCGAGTAATAACCACCAGTCAGCCTTTACCACATACACCAGTCAATACAGATTTTTTCGTGCTATAAAATTTAACAGCAAATCGATTGTGTTTTGATTTGTGGAATAGTTTGTAGATGAAAATAACATTCGGAAACAATGATTTTTTTGTTGTGAAATTATTAAAACAACCAAAATTGAACTTTTTCTGGTTTTCGCTTATATTTTGTTTTTATTGGATGAAACGCTACACTTTCAATGAATAAGTTGTAGTAAATTAAAAAAACCCTTTAAAATGGGACTTTGTAAATTTGATCGGTGCATTTTTAACTGAGAAATATTGCATTTTTAAAATTTAAAATTTTAAAAGTTAAAGCTTTGGAATTGTACAAAATTACAGTTAATGGTATTTATTAGCCATGCACAAGGTGGGCCCTGTCGAATATATTGATTTTGCATAATAACTGTTTAAACAATTTAAAGCGTTATCTTAAAAAATACATATAAATGAATATTACAGCATATTAAAATTTTTCTAACCGATTCTGAAAGAAAAGATTATGAGTTTCATAACGTATATTTTAGATATCCGTAAAAATGCTAAGAAGTTTGTCTAAAAGTAGTCTGGAGCACAACTACATGAGTCATGGCACCGTATCGAAAATGTTCTCCGGTGTACACCATCATTGCGCACTGAAAAATTCTAATGATTTCATTTTTTGTACTATTCCACAAACGCCTAGTCTTCCCAATATCCGTCATTTACATCTCCAGAATGTTTTATCGCCATGAATAAAACTTGGCCTAGTAATGAATAAGATAAAGAAATAATTTAAGAAAAATAACTAAATTAATTTAATGATCCGTTTCAATCAAAGTAACTAAATGATTGAATGTAAGTAACAATAGTAGTTTACGCAACGATTGTATTATGAAGGCCTTTAAGCCACGAGTGAGATGTAAGTTGGAACACGAGCGAAGCGAGTGTTCTAAATATCTCACGAGTGGCTTTAAGGCTGAATACAATCGTTGCGTACACTACTTTATCTACGACCAAAAATATACAGGCTATTTGATGTTTGATGTTGATTTTAGATTTAATCATTGAATAAATAGACCAAAGCGAACTAGGTTTCTTATCTTGGGCCAATTCCTCAAAATACGCAATGAAAACATTCTCGGAAAACGAACTAACACCATTTCTAGTTTTCCACTCCATAAACTGGTTATAAACCTTTTCATAACGAAATTTAGATTTTTCTGGCAACAAATTGTTCAGAGCCGAATTTGCTTTTGTATTAATTTCCTCTGGAGTTAAACAAAATTCATCACTATCACTCATGTTTGCGGAATGCGTCAACTCACGTTTGAGGTTAGTTACAATAACACACTAACATCCAGAACGTATGGGTACAATCAGCTGATGTACGAATAGCGTTATTTTTATTACAACTCTACTTCCGTCAAATGACGAGCTCTCATTGGTCTAGAGCCTATTATGTAAAGTGACTCCTGTTAGGTAATGATATCATTACCTAATCGGGTTGGCTTTTGGTTTGTAATGTACCTCTTTCTGATGTTACTTGTAATAGCGTTATTGGTGTTTATTGAAATGGTCGTAGATAAAGTCATTTACATCTCCAGAAAGTTTTATCTCCATGATTGTGTTAAAACTTGGCCTGGTAATGAATAAGATAAAGAAATAATTTTAAAAAAATAACTAAATTAATTTATTGATCCGTTTCAATCAAAGTAACTAAATGATTGAATGTAAGTAACAAAGTCATTTACATCTCCAGAATGTTTTATCTCCATGATTGTGTTAAAACGGGACTGGTTCTATTACACATCATATCGATGGACCATAGACCCTTAAATAAAAATACGTTTTGGTTCGATGGACCATCGTACCCTATTCCGATCTCTAATATTATTTAATAAAGAATTGGCTCTATGGGCCATAGAACCGACTTAGAAATTAAAATATTTTTTTAAAGTTTGGTTCGATGGTCTATCGGACCTGTTGTATGTTTTTAATAGATTTAAGCAAGAAGGTTCGATGGTCCATCGAGCCTATAACCAATAAATTATACTTTTAAGTAAAAGGTTCTATTACACATCATATTGATGGTCCATAGACCCGTTGTTATTTAATAAATACTAGGGGCTCTGCCCCTGGACGCTCCGCGTCCCAACCCCGGCTCGGCCTTCGGCCTCAGATGGCTGCTTCGCTTCGCTCGCAGGTGGAAAATTCGATAAAGAATCTCGTTAATCTTTTGCTCGTTTGTACATAGGTGACCGAGCATAAATTAGCTGTTTTATTTGGCAGCTGACTCAAACTCATTAAACATTATCTCCATAAGATTAACACGGGAAATTTGAAGGATTGTATACCGGGGCTCCTTCTCGGGTGAATAGCGGCTGAACGGATGATAATATATAAGACTTGACATATCTGTGAATGATTATGTTCATTTTTTGATCCAAATTAGCTGTTTTATATATAATAGGTTTGTAACAACCAATGTTTGAATTGAATTAAAATATAGTTAGCATTTTTCGTTGATTTTTGTTTGTGTTTGTTTTTAGTTTGTCAATGTAACCTCAAAAAGGTAAATACTACATTTGATACTGATTTGATCCAAATCAGTTGTTGATCAAAATCAGCTGTTTTAAGCTTTTTATACGAACAGCTGTTTTTGTGTCCTTGATAAAATCAAAAGAAATATTTCTTCTTCTTCCTTAAGATTGACCTTCCATAAGATTAACATTGAAACTTTGAGGGCCACTGGGGCGTAGCCCTAATGTCCTAGGACTTCGGTAAATGCTTGATGACATATCTACAGGTAATAAGACACATTTTAAAACAAAAATCATCAAAATCGGTCCATTAGGAGAGGCTGGGCGATTGGAAATAGGTTTTGACCAAATTCTTTTAATATATATAGATTACAGGGTCTATGGTCCATCGAACCTGTTATTCGTTTTTTATAGATTTAAGCAAGAAGGTTCGATGGTCCATCGAGCCTATAACCAATAAATTATACTTTTAAGAAAAAGGTTCTATTAAACATCATATCGATGGTCCATAGACACGTTCTTATTTAATCAATATGATGTGCAATAGAGCCACTATTTTCATTTTAAAACTTTGTAAGATAGCTGTCGAACCAGCTTAGTTTAGGTAAATATGTGAATCCTTTTGTATAGCTGTTGTACCCGACTTCGGTCAGGTAAATAAGGAAAACTTGTTACAGCTGTCGTACACACGGCTTCGTTCATATAAATAAGTAAACAATTTTATAGATGTCATACCTAA
>JAGFPH010003034.1:65934-77281 GCA_018207615.1 Philaenus spumarius
GTAAATAAGTGAAACTTTTTTATAGCTGTCGTACCCGGCTTCCGTCAGGTAATAATGAAAACATGTTTTTAGCTGTCGTACCAAGATTCGGTCAGGTAAATAAGGAACACATTTTTTTTAGCTGTCGTACCAGACTTAGTTTAGGTAAATAAGTAAAACTTTTTATAGCTGTAGTACCCGCTTTTGGTCATGTAAATAAGGAACAGATGTTTATATTTGTCATACCAAATTTGTATAGCTGTTGTACCCGTCTTCGGTCAGGTAAATAAGGAAAACTTGTTACAGCTGTCGTACCCGGCTTCGTTTATATAAATAAGTAAACAATTTTATAGATGCCATACCTAACGTAGTTCAGGTAAATAAGTGAAACTTTTTTATAGCTGTCGTACCCGGCTTCCGTCAGGTAAATAATGAAAACTTGTTTATAGCTGTCGTATCAGGATTCGGTCAGGTAAATGAGAAACACATTTTTTGTTAGCTGTAGTAATAGGCTTAGTTTAGGTAAATAAGTCCAAATTTGTATAGCTGTCGTACCCGGCTTTTGTCATACCAAATTGTGTATAGCTGTTGTACCCGTCTTCGGTCAGGTAAATAAGGAAAACTTCTCAAGTTTGTAAAGGAAATCCATAATGGGTGAGAATGAAACATTCTGTTTGCTTTCTTGTGTTAAATGAAGGCTTTTTTAACACAGGTTTTAATATGCACCACAGTTATTTATATAACAGTTTCGAGGTGGCGGTGAAAATGCATAAACACCTTTTTCGAAACACAAATTTTCTTTACAACAAATGTTGTAAAATTGTACAAATACAAATTGGAAAATTTTTATTCTACACCGTTGAATATTGTATATTAGACAGTATCATTTACTCACCAACAAAATATATGTTAAACACATCTCAAAAGAGTAGGCCTAAATATAGCTTACACACTTATAACCTTAAAATTATTTAAATTTTGCTGTAAATCTACAAATAAATAGAAATTTTATTGGAACTACTTACTTTCTTTTGATTTAAAAATGGTTAATCTCTATTATGAAATTATATAAAAACACCAATATTTACTATAAATAATTCAATCAACTTAAAAAATTAAAATAACTTCGTACAATAAAGTTAATTATTGTTAAATGGTGTCGGAATGATATTCTAGGTAGCAGCATTTAGAAGACAATAATTTACACCAAAAAAACATTTATTTACTGAAACTAGTAAGGCCCCGCGAATAATCACATCTCGCCCAAAAACCTATGTTATTGTTTACTTGACAGGTCTACAAATACTATTGGAACGTTTAATTCTTTTTATTAAAGGTCTACTATACCTTGCGTAAAACAGCAAGGTATTTGTTTACTTTAGCGTGTCAATAGAAACTACTATAAATACACAAACCTTCTTTATAAATATAGTATTTAGACACGTCGTAGAAACGAACAGTTTAGGCCAATCAACTACAAAGTTGTACATACGTTTTTGAAGTACAAACATACTGTTATCGGCCAGGTTAAGTAAAATGTTAACATACTGTAGACATTCTGGTTTTAAAAAATTTTTAATTATATAAAGTGATAATAACGAAGTATAATCATACTGTTATCGGCCAGATTAAGTAAAAAGCAAACATACTTTGACTACATACTATAGGTTCAAACCTTTTAGGTTTTAATTTTTTAATTTTAATTATATGATTTGATTTACACTCGTACGATTTACACACCGCCACCAATTTCTCCGCACTTCTTTTCATTTTTCTTCGTATATCGGAAACCGTTATATAAAAGACTAGGTTGGCCTCTTATGGTGGTCGAAAGTTTTCATATTCCTACAGATGTTTACAAATGATCAAGCATACAAATGAGGTTTAAATTGGCAGTGTCCACATGTAAACAAAGGGGTGGGAGGGGGTGAGGGTGCTAGGCGAGGGCGCACAACCACAGGCTACCTGAATTGCATTCCTCAATCCTTGTCAAGTTTTCACGTGAACGAGATGGCACCAATTAGTGTGTTTATTCAAGTGTAAAACTGAGCTGGACGAGATGGCACTCTTTTCTAGGAAATTGGATGTTGGACGAGATAGCACTTGGACGAGATGGCACTACATCGAGGCAGATGGAGGCAACGAGGGTGAGTAATTAGGGTCGGTCTCGCCCGCCATAAAACTGACCCTTATTAATGACGCCTGAGTGAACCAGTAGCATACTATAGTATAAAATTGCAATTCTGTATGTCTTAAGTAAAAATGAAAAAAGGATATAATATTTCGTTTCATGATACTTTCCTGATAATTTTGATACTAAATTTGATTACATTTGGCCAACTTTGAGCTGTACTAGCATTATAAACTTTCTTAGTTGAATTAACATTAGTATTATGGTATACAACAATAAAGCCATAAAAATGTACTGGAGAAGTTCATATTTAATTATATAATAAATAATCATTATTTGAGAAAAAACTCGATACTGTATCGTTACTTGTAAAGTATGACGCAATATTTTTGCTGATTATTGGTTGAAGGATGTTAATAGTGAAAATACCTGTCGTCACTTTCAAAGGTGGTCGATAACATGGGGGGGGGGGGGGGTTGAACATGTGGAAAACCGACGATAACTCTGTAATGGAATGAGATTTAACATTGTTTAAACGTCATTATATTAACAGAAATATGGATAACAATTATTTATAAATTAAATAAGAGTGTTGTCTGTAAATTGCTTTAGAACAGTATTTTTTGACTGACTTCACGTTTCATGCACCAGAGAAGCCGGAAAACCCTCATCTCAATTTCTGTCTGTCGGTAAAGCTCACAAACGTGTTTTTGTTCACGTTTCACGGGAAAACGAGTGGATCGTATTCGTTGAAATTTGTTTCGTTGTTTTAGAAGGTTATAGGATAATTGAAACCGTCATATGCCTTTAAGGAAAAAATGGCGGCAGATCAAAAACATGATTTCGTGAGGTTTTGATCGTGGTTGTTCACTTTTCATAGGAAAACGGGAGTACTAACGATGAAACTTGTTTCCTATTTCTATAAATGCGAGCGTTAGAAGGTTATAGGCTAATTGGATATTTGAAATCACCTTAGGGCTCCGCCCCACCGTCATAAAAGATAAAAGTTCCCATGTTATTCTTATATAGACATACCATTTATTTGTACTGCGCCATATGATATCTTATGAATATTTGTTCCATAAACAGCTGTTGCAGTGCTTATTGAAAGCGTTGAGTGTAGATTGGCAATACATAACAGAAGAATATAGTGGAAATCTGATGGAGCTGAAATATGGTATAAAGACAGGTACTTCCAAAAAAAGTAGCATAATAAGTATTTGTTTCAACACCTTATTAAATTTTTTAATGTTGTTAATGTGTAAATTCGCTCCTCTGGCGCCAGCGGGCTGAGTGCGAACTCGTTTGTTATAGTTTAGTTAACACTGGGCTGTAACTAAATATTGGAATCAAAACTGCCTTTCACCCAATGAATACAAACCCTGGAAGAACAGAGATTATGAGAAATAGGAGTCAGACAAAAGTCCAGGTAAAAACCTTGCCGTAAGATGTTAGTTTTGAGCTTTATCAGATCCCTAGCCTCGTTCCCTACAACAACCGCTTACTGTAATGGGGGACACAAGTCCTCGACTGCCGTTTAGATGTGATTCCCGTCGATTTAATGGTGTTAAATTCTTTTCACACGGCTAATCGGCCGAGTTGATTAGTTTGTTTCCCATCATAATCAACTAGAAACTTTGGGGTTGCATGTGAGATTTTTTCTTTTATCCCTACAACAGAATTATATATAAAGATATATTCATAGATATGAAATAAATAAAATTGTATTTATTCCCCATAAATAGTGTTTAGCAGTTTCAGTATCTCAGTAACTAATTGAAGTAGAGTAATTAAAAAATATAGGCTTGTTCATTTTTTATGCTGAATACAATGATGAAAACTAAAATTTGACTAACAAAATATATTAAAATTTGTGTACACTAAAGTATTAGTGATTGAGTCTTAGATTGAAATGAAGTCCAGTATTGAATTATTTCCCATGAGAATAACTTTTCGATCGAGTATGCAGATTTGCTGTATCCGGTAGGCTACATAAAAAATGGTGGTATTAATAATATTTTATATGTAAATATGGTATTAATACTGTAGCACATGTGACGGTGACATCTCGTCGGTCCGACACCGCGCACTGCCCTTTACATCTAAAACTGATTATTACAGTACTACCAATAAGACTGATTTAAGGGTCTGCTGTAGTGGCGGCATCTTGGATTTTTATCCCATAAGAGCAATGTTAAATTTCAAACCATTTATTTCGTTTATTTTTATCATAAAATTGTTTGCAAGGTCTCATTTTAAGCACAATTACAATACGCATCCGTTTTGCATTTATATTTTTTTAAATGCTTTTCTTTTGTAATGTAATTGACATTTTATAAGTAAAAAGTTTGAATTTTTTTCCTAACACAATAAAAAATTAATAATGAAAAGTAATTTGCAAGCCGGATCCGAAATTTTATAAAGAATATTCAGTTTTTTTTCAGCACTCAATTACAAAAGATGGATTTATAAAATGGTTTGAAATGAGGCAAAGTCAAAGCGCTTAGCTGCAAGAAATTGCACAGTTTAGATAAGGTTATAGAGAGAAGCGCGTTTCCGGTTGCTTTCTCGTTTACTGGAGCAGACCCTTAATAAGTAAAAATATTTGTTCGTTTTACCGCCCAACTCGCGTAATGCAGGGTGCGCATCCTGTGAGACCAAAGTAGCAACAAAGGAAACCAGGAATCGTATTCCTTGGTAACTAGTCTAAAATAAGGACTTATAAGAATGTTTCTCACGGTACTGCCCACCCCGGTACAAGTCACTGTATTCTGGAAGTTGGATCATATCAGTTCAACTCCGTGAAGGTAGTAGAGTTTAGTATGGCTGCGACAATACCTATAAATTACAGGGAATGTGTCGGAATCAAGGGTGGTAAACTATTTACTTCTGGTGATGGGTTTTTTTATTCGAAAAACTTTAAAAGAGTGGGTGATTATGAACACTTAGTGTGTAAGAAGAAATCGTGCCGTGGCAGTGCAAAAATCGTACCGACTGTTACCGGAGTTAATTTAGTGTCATGTTCTCTTCATTCTGTTGAATGTGTTCCTGACATGGACTTTGAAAAGAAAATTGCATAAAGAAAACGTATTCTTGCAAAGTGTTGCGAGGTAACATCACCTCTTATAAGGTTTTTTCAAGAGAAATGTAACAGGTGAGTTATACGTTTTGTCTTTTACTGTTAGTACGTTACACGTTAGTTCTTGCTCACTATTTTACCACTTATTAAAATAAAGTTGCATATCTGGAGATGCAATACTGTATCACGTTTTTATATCAAGATTATGTTATATGGTTCATGTAAATGTATTATGTTTAAGAACTCACTATTTATTAAAGACATATACAAGTTATATACATTCCTAATTATATAATTTTCTTTTTCTACAGTTAGAATTATTCCTTATTTTAGTTATTTTACAGTAATAAGTCGGTTATATAGTCGTAACAAAACAATTACAACATGTATAAAAATCGTAGTAGCATACTTTGAAACTCCTTACTATGAGTCGGTGGGGGGGTGACGGTGACAGATAGCCTGCCCTGCGACTTTTTTGGGGACGTGACTAAAACTAAAATTGCGAGAGGAAACTAAAATTCAGCAAAATATAACACAAATCAAGACTTTGGCATTCGGTGACGGATTTTTAATCATTTTTTTAACTTTCTATGAGCTAGAGACTTGAAACAAAGCTCAGAAATGGATGATAGTGCAATTAGAACTCGCTTTCTTTTAATAAAAATGGTTCAAATATATTTTTAATTTAATTTAGAATCAAAACTCACATTGTATCTAAATTTAAACATAAACAGGGGCAGCCCGCTAGTTTTTCAGCGGCTGTGATATTATAAGTATACCCCCCCCCAACCCTGCAACATTATAGGATTGTGAAGATATGACATGTTTCTGTTTAGGTTTTACTACGCTACCTTTGACTATGGAATCTAATAGACTTCTCAAGTAATGCTATTTATTGCAGGCGATTTTTTTCCCGGCGCTCGTGCAGCGATCTAGCGGATTTTTGCGGTACTGCAAGAGCGGGGCTATGAAAGTGGCGCTACCTGGAGGGCTAGCTGCAGCGCGTGTGCGCGCACCTGTGCGTTGGCCTGTCTCACGTAAAGTGGGGGGAGCCTCACTGTCCACAACATGTTGATTGTTCCTACTTCCTAGTTTCCTACCATTCTTTTCAACACTCCACAAGCCAGCCTAATGCGCGCACTGATTTATCACTTGTTAATCTCGCTGAATAAACCGTTTCGATGTATATTTCGTTCAAGTACTTTCAAATTCATTCTATAAAAATCATGAGCTTCATAACAAGCTAAAAATCAAACTTTTCGTTCTTTTGTGTGATGAGAAAACATCACTTCACAAAACGAATGGCAGCTTTTATAAAATTAAGTTTAAACACCTAAAATTTTACAAATAAACTAAAATCATGTCTATCTATAATGTATCAAAATATGAAATCGTTAAGTTCACTCATTTTGGGAATATGAATTTTTAAAGTCCGTATTAGCTATAAAAACGGCAAAAATCTTGCCTACTTTCATGTTTCTACCCACAATAAAAATTACTTAAAATCAAAACCCAAAATATCTGTTAATGCAAATCCTTCCTGTAGGATATGAAAAATATCAAAATGTAAGGTTCCGTCTTAGGGCCCTTTAAACTTTCATTGTGTTATTCAAGGAGCGTTCACAATATTTCAATACCTAGCTGTTTTAAATATTTAGATTTTCATTTTATTTAAATATAACACTCAATCCAGTCCAGCACTCAATTCATATTTTTTCCTTAAGAAGAACCGTGAAATAAGGTAATATTTTTTCAGTGCGGTAAATTTGATTTACCGTGTCCTCTATTATGTTTCTCAAATTACTGTCTTAATATTACAACTGAAACGATTTTCAAAACAGTTTTCTCTCCATCGCTTTGTATTCAATAAAGTAATACAAAACAATTTGGAGGATTGTTCTGGGTTTTTAATAACTCGAAAACGTGAGTTACATGGTCGTATATAAAAAAATTAGGCTACATGGTCGTATTTTTGTGGGTTTTTATATATTTTTGCTATATTAAAATACTCCAAACAAGTGTTGATGTTTGATGAAATGACATGAAGCACGGGTTGGAATACGATGAGTGAACACAAATTGGTACCCCCCCCCCCCCCCATGAGTCAACTCTCGTTACGCCTATGCAAATGCAAGTAAGGACTGAACATGTTCATCACAAATTGAAAATTACGAGGCCGAAGGTATAATGCCTGAATTTAGCTGTATATAGCTATAAATATATGCTAAAAATACAGGGTGGTACACATGTCTGGGAACAGCTTAATATCTTAAAATGTACGAGTCTTATGAGGTAGAAATAAAAGCAGTTATTCACAACCATTAAAGAACCACTTTTTGGTGAGTTTGAAATTTTTGTCCACCATCTTGGAATGAATTTCATTTTTTTTTTAATGGGAAGGTAGTCGTGTGATACATGATTTTAATGTAAAATTTGACAAAAAAAAATATGGTTTAAACCGTTTTTTAATATCTCAATCCGTTTTTAAGTTTTCGTTAGTCAAATGAGTGAAAACGCAAAATTGAGGCTCAAAATAATAAAAAAATAAAACTCATTGCATATTTACTATGAATCTTGCTATCACACGGGAAGAGTTAACTGTGCCATACGTATTGAACTAAATTCCAATTTAAGTTGATAAAAGTACACGATAAAAAAACAAAAGGAACCTGAACGGTTACTGACGATGTGAGAACATAAGCAAAATCAAGTCGGCCTAGTGTAGTCCGTTTAGCGACGATACACACTTGAGAGCAGGGGCAGAGCGGATACAGGATTTCCTTTTGGGAGGGGGTCATAAGAAGTCGAAAACAACATTACCGAGAATTTAACAACAACGGGTCTTAGGAATTAAAAATATGTATAAACTCTATGAAATAGTTTTTTAATGCATTTCTAGGCCACAAGCGCTCCCTTATTCAAGTTGTACAGTTCCATACGGCGGCGGCGCGCTCCGTCAAACAATTAGCCCAACCAATAGAGATTGTTTCTTGTTATTGAATGCGAGGCAACTAACAAAAAGGCGGGAAATAGTGCTGCTTTCCATGTGTCATTCTACCCCCACGAACCTACCTTACCTTCGTTGACAAAGTGAACTCGTCCACAACATGGCGTTGAAAATATAAATAATTTTGTCAGTATTGCAAATGAATGGTTTATGCATTGACTATAGAATCTAAGACTAATTTGAAATCTTAGTAAGATACATAATAATGTTTATGATTCGTTGTGTTGAGTAATGGTTTAGTTCATTGAACAGTGACTGTTCCGGATTAACTATTTATTTTGACGTTGTTATTTAATATATTTTTAATTCTTTATTTTTCTGTGTTAAAAGAGTGCGCTACGATTTACGATGTAAGCTGTGTGTGTGTCTCGTGTGGTGTGGTGTGTTTTGTGTGAGTAGGTGAGGCGTATTTGCCAACATTTAAATTTAGCATTGCAAAAATGGCTAGCCCCCCTATAACAACACAAAATTGTAACTACCATAAATGTTGGTTTACCGGTTGCGAACGAAGCAAAGCTCGTTGTCCGGATCTTCACTTTTTTCGTTTTCCAACAAAAAGGCCAAAGGTATGTGAGCAATGGGTGAAAAATTGTGCAAATGTCAATCTTACATCTCTCTCAGAAAAAACTTTAAGTAGGAAATTAGTTTGTGAAATGCACTTCATCGACGATTGCTTCACAAGCACTATGAAGACGCATTTAAAGAAAAATGCTGTGCCCACTTTACTTTCGCTTGATGACGGCATTGGTCCACAAACCCCCAAGCAAACAGCCGACGAAGTAAGCCTGAATGATGGAGCTGTAATGACCCCAAGATCAAGTGAACCATCGTCCCGTAAAGCGCTGTTCACAACACCAACGATAGGTAGGTAATTTTGTAAAATATGTATAGACATATATATATAATATGTATTAATAATTTATATACAATCACTAATTTTATAGTTTTTAAAAATTAATAAGGTAATGTGCAATTTATTTAATTTAGCTTGTAGCAAATTGAGAGTTATTTACTCGAAAGATTTCATTTTAAACTTGCTGTCTCGTTTGTGTTTTATACCAGGGCTCTATAACAAGGGCTATACCGTTTCTTTGATCTCAGCACGGTGCCGCAAGACCCACCCGAGCGCAGCTCTGACGCCACTACGATGTAAACTGCGCAGACTACAGTAGCGGACTCTTTGTGCGCGCTGTCGTTTACTCGCTGTTGTAACTCGATGGAAAAGCTTCAGTAAGTAAGCTTTTTTGTCTCTTGTAATATTTTTGTAAAGTTATCGGTTTTAGAGATATTTGACTTTAAAAATTATAAACAGCCGCCATTTTGAAAATATTTAAAATATTGTTCTAATTTTTCGTACAGTGATAAAAAGTTACGCATTAAATAGGTGTACAAAGTTTAAGCTCAATATCTTTTCTACTTCTAAAAATATTAAGTATTTTGTAAAAAACACATACAGACAGACAGACCGAAAACGGAATGAGATAGGACACATATTATATATTACATTTTTTGTTTCTTTTGACATGCTGAATAACGTGACAAAGTTTGTTCATATGGTCGCAGGACACCCTGAATATTAATTTTCTATGTTGGGAGTTGACAATTAATTATTACATGTTATGTCGTTCTAGATATTTTTCCGGTTACTCGGTGCATTCTACTCTAAATAAATTCAATAACTGCTCCACTTGCAAAGAAGATCTTGTGGAGAAACGAGATGGATCTCACCAGCAACTGGACCATCAGTACCAATCAACAGTAGCACCAGACAGTCATCTTGTAGTAAATAGGGCCTACAAAACTGAAAGTGCTAGTGGAGGCCTTGTTAACCCAAGCGACGAGACTTGCCAGGTTGCACATAAGGTGTTGACTGTTTTCGACAAGCACCTTCAAAAAACTATCCATCTCGTGGGAGTGCGGAAGAAAATTGTTTTAAAATGTAAACAACACATTTTTCAAAAATACCCCAGATGGCTGAAAGCTGGGAGCGAATGCGAACAGCATAGAAACTTTTTCTTGGATCGTTTGATAATTGCTAAACTGAAAAGATCCCTAAAAGACATGTCGAAGGACATGAGGCAACCTCGTGGCGGCAGTACAAAGTCTAAAGTTAGGAGAAAACTGCAAAATTTGAAAAATATTTAGTTTATTCGTCTTGTTTTTACTTGATATCTTTATCTTTATTTTCAGTATAGATTTGGACAAACATATATTTTTATAGAAAACACACAAAAATAGTACCATGTGAAATTTTGTGGCTTATTTTTGTTTACTCGTGCATTGCAAGATTATAATTTTATCGTTTTTAACTAAATGTAACAAATAAGAAATAAATTTTAACTTGAATTTTCTTCCGATTTGTGTGTTCTGTCCGGACTAGCCGAAGTCTCGAAAAAGTGTCCAATCTTTTCATCTTGTTTTTACTTGATATCTTTATTCTTGGTACATAAATTAAAATTATTAATTAGCAAAATTTGTAAGGAAAAGAAGAAAGTAAAAATTGTATTTTTAAATAATAAAAAAATTCCAATTATTAATAAAAAGGCTATTATTCAATTTGGTAAGCTAATTAAAAACAAAAATAAAATACCACAAAATTAACTGCAATACGAGAGATTGTGTTTGCCAGCCAATTGAACAAGTCGATGATATCAAATAGTTAGGCCTGTGGGTAGATTCTAAATTAAGATGGAATATTCATGTAGAATATTTGAAAAACAAATTAATAAAATTTTTAAGAATTTTCTATTTGCTGAGACCGATTATCAATACAGAATTATTTAGAATAACATATTTTTCATTATTATATTGTTATTATAGGGGGGGTGTGTGTGTATGTGTGTATATGTTAGTAGATGTATCGATGTAAAACTTGTATATAGCTTATTACGTATTTTTTGTTTTTCTTATCTATGTTCTGCATTTTGTATATTTATATTTCGTATGTTTTTTCAAAATATGTATTTAATTTGTGTTTTTTTTTTCAAAGTAATTGTGAAGCTGTAGTAAAAGATTTTTGTTTTTAATAATGTACTAAGTAGTTTTATATATATTTCTGAAAGCCGGTCAGCTAATTCCTGTATTTTTGTTTTCTTTTTTTCTATATGTGTATATATGTATTTATGTTTTTATTTTTTTTTTTTTTTTTTTT
>JAGFPH010003034.1:94217-111720 GCA_018207615.1 Philaenus spumarius
GTTTTATCTCCATGATTGTGTTAAAACTTGGCCTGGTAATGAATAAGGTAAAGAAATAATTTAAGAAAAATAACTAAATTAATTTAATGATCCGTTTTAATCAAAGTAACTAAATGATTGAATGTAAGTAACTAAGTCATTTACATCTCCAGAATGTTTTATCTCCATGAATGTGTTAAAACTTGGCCTGGTAATGAATAAGGTAAAGAAATAATTTAAGAAAAGTAACTAAATTAATTAATGATCTGTTTTAACCAAAGTAATTAAAAACATATTATGTTTTTATTAAAAATATCAAGAGATAGCCTACTCTTTGTAGCACTTTTCATTTGCAATTGAATTTTACAGTTACCAAAACAATTGGATGAAGTTAAATTGATAAATATACCATATATTTATATTCTAAGAAAAAATTTATTGATTTTAGCGCAATTAAGTAGCACAGCGATAAAAGTGTAAATTTATCTCTGAACCTCACATGTGTTCAAGAACTGATTCATATTATTTTGTTTTTTTTAATGACTTGTAGCAGGCTACAGTATATCTATAAATACATTTGTGTTACAACCCCACAATGTGGGTAGTAAAATAATGAATTGGCTACAATTAAAATAGAAGGAAAAGTGTGTAGTATCAATCACTTCTTAGAGAAGAATAAATTCTGAACCCAAGTATTAACATATTTGACAACAGAAGAAATACATAAACTCAAAGGTTCAACATACTTTGCAATTACTCAATTACTTCACAGCAAGATAAACACTTTATTTCCATGTGTATGTTAAAGTAGCACAGTGATAAAAATGTAAATTTATCTCTTAACCTCACACGTGTTAAAGAACTGATTCGTATTATTTTGTTTTTTTTTTAATGACTTGTGCAGGCTACAGTATATTATGCTATAAATACATTTGTGCTACAATCAGCATGTTATTCCTTTATACATTTTTGTTTTTACCTAAACATTGTATTATGCTATTTTACAATTACTTTAATAACCTTTGTAAATTGCTTTTCATGATAGCCTTTACATTTGTTCTAACTTTTTAAACTTTTATTACATACAAATATATTTAAAAATTAAAATATTATGTTAATTAAAAGTTTTATATTCTATAAAACAAACTATAAATAGATCTGGAGCTTAAAAAATGTATATAGAGAAATTATCTTTACAAGGAAATTGTCACATTTTAATAACTTACGAATAATTAAAATATATCAGAGTGATAAAATTTTTGAAACCAGTGCAGTGGTTCCCGAGTAGCTGTTGAAAAATTAGAAAACTTGAATTTTCTATATAGTTTCACTTTCAATATAGATAGTTGGGAGATTGTTGGAGTTTTGTGCAACATTCAAGTATAACTTGAAAACAAATCTCAAAGTTCTAAAAATAATTTAACATGCTTAAACACCTTTCAAATGATACTCCACGTAACAGTACCATAATTAGTTATTTTGTTTAGTAAAAACTATGGCCTTCCAAAATTTATAGTATATTATGTTCTTTATTTTATTTTTGGTGTGTATGCTGGCATGTATGCTTTATAAATATGTCAGATATCAACTTGACAGAACAACAGTGATCCTATCTGGGTTTTCTTTTTAAGATAGAGAACTCTAAAAGAAATAATAAAAACAAACCTTTCTTTTAATATCAGAGTTACAATTTCGTGCAAATACCAAGTAACCATACTGAGCAAGTGAACATTATGTTTTGTAAAAGTTGTTAAACATTATGCAAACAGAAGAAAATATTTTTCTTTATACAGCTCACCTCTGCAACTTTAAAACAATCTGCGTAATCACTAGAGTACCGTACACTTTATATTTGACGACAACGCGTCCTGTATAGCAGTTATATACAATTAATTGGAACAGCAATAATGTGGGTGTAGTCCATTAAGAGTTAAGTAATTTAGAGTAGGTACACTAATTCTTGGCTAGTTTAGTTTAGTTAGTTTGATTATTAGCAACTAATTTCTGCTTGCACACTTACCTACAGTTTGAATATAACACAAACTATAATAGTTCTGAGATTGTATTGTCAACACTATATGAATCTATTTATATTAATTGTAGACTAGATGATTTTTACATTGTTAGCAAAACATACGTAGCATGATAAGTTGAAAGGTCACAAGATATTTCTATATTATTGAAAGGTCAATTTGTACTGTTGCAAAGATGTTATCTGACTGGGAATACCAAAAAGGGTCAATATTATTATAGGTTCAATTATTTAATAAAAGCAACATTTGCCAAGTTATGGAAAATTTTGAGACGGTGGAATATCCGTCTAGTCAGCGGTAAATAAACCGATCGTTTATTTTTCCGATCAATGTGTATGCTCTAATACACTCCTTCGCGAAACTGTTGATATGATGGCACGGCCAATAATGCTTGGCGGACGAAAACTCTGTGTGTTCCAGGCCATACACTACACTGCATCGTATATCAAATAAAGTGCCAGTATCCAATTCGACCAAAGATAATGTTAGCAATATATTGATCATTTATTGTAGCTTCACATTTGCATAGGTGTTGAAAACAAGTTACTCTTAAGAGCGTATTTTAATGTAAACAAAGTGCAAAATATTTTTTACAATGCGGGGGGAGGGGGTTATAACCACCCTCGTTACTCCTATGGAATCAGAGAATACAGAACGAAAGAAACTGTCTAAACGTTTCAAAAATTTTTAGAAAAATCTTATAGATTATGTTATATAACATTGAAGATAATTATTTTTATCACTGAAACATAGATGAACCCAATGCTATTATGAAATATTTCTCAAAACTAGTTTAAAAGTCTTAAAATTGTATGTAAAACCCACATCCATCATAAAACAGGGGTTTCTATAAGAAATTTCAAAGTTGGCTGCCATATTGGAAAATGGCGCTCATTTACAAATATTTTAAGTACATATTTTTTTAATTTCTCAAAAAACAAGGAAATTTTCCCCATTTAAAGTTTGTTGTAACTTTTATACTTTCTGAGATACCAATGTTGGCCCACTTAAAAAACTCACGTTAAATTGACGACGTTTGAGAGGCTGTATCTCATAAACGGTTGGGTTTAGGAAAAAATACAAAAGAATCAAAATGTCTTAAATTTGTATCCCCAATCGCAATTCAACATAAAAAATAGAGGTTTCCATTTGAAAAAAATAAGTTGTCCGCCATATTGGAAAAATGTTGGAGTTTTTGGAAATGTTAATATTGTATTTTTAATTTAAGGGAAAAAGTAGGGAGGGTCCCCCATTTAAAGTTTGTTGTAACTTTTATGGTTTCTGAGATAGTAATACACTTACCACGCCAGACAATGATTTAAAGTTGGTTCTGTATGATTTCTTGGACCAGCTCCCGTCGGCCACCAAGGTAAGCAAGGGCACGCTTTCCTTGACCACGTCGTTATGCTCTCGCGTGAGGGCTGCTTCTTCTTCTCCTGCAATCTTCATTTCTGCAAGGGCAAAATTTTCCCAGCCTTTGGAGACAACGTGTTTGTACTTTTCGTAAGTATTGAACCCCATGCACCGAACGTTCATGGCCCCTAAAAATTTTGTTAAATTTGCGAAACACCTCCCGTGCTCATGGCACCAGCCACCGCTGCCGCGTTGATGTCCAATGGTGATTCGTTGTTGGGGTCAGACCACACAGTTTCTTTAAAACCGCACATGTTGCCCACAAAGATAAAACCGGAACGTAGTCCACACGTTATTTCCCTTGTAAGGATCAAATTACTAAAAGAACAACCGAACTGTGGGGCGTGATTGTTCAATAGTTTCAACTTTTCAAATAAGTAGGCTATATCAATAATTCGCTTTCTTTAAACCACTTCATGCTCATGACATTCGTCTTCTGACACTTCTTCAATAACAAGGTCTTGAAGTGGAGTTTCATTGTCCGGCTCCGGGCTGTAGAGATCATAATTACTATGGCTCGAAGTGGTAGCACTGTTTGTTCCTTCATTTTTACTGGCGGTCGGAGGCAAGCATTTATACGATTTTAAAAAACGCCACTCCTGAAGACGTTCACCTCCACGAATTTTACGCGGCTTTTTTTATCTTATGCCGACATTTGCTGCCCATTTCGACATTTATCTAAAACTAACAAAAGATAATTTAAGAAAACGCGCTCTACTTGCCTAAACTCATAACTGTACATACTATAGACAACAAAAGCAAACACTGTAGTAAACTAAACTATACTCAAATGGCCATGTGTAACTAGAAATATTACTAAACTATCAACTAATTACAATAATTACATATAATAAACTCTGTAAAAAGAGATCAAAGAAATAACCGCCTTGATAATTTAATTTGACAAACATTTTAGCACTTTCGTTCAGATCAAATTATTTTTTCCTACGAAAAACAAACCTTGTAACGTTTGAAGCAAAAACTATTCCCGCGCTAGAAACTCAAATAAGACGTATATCACTCCGCAGCTAGTTTGGAGCAGGCCCGCTAGAGTGCAGTCGGACTTCTTGATATTTTGGAAAAAGTAACTCGCTGCAAAAATCTCGTTTGACCCCAAATTTTGTTGGTATTTCTTACCCGATTTTTATTTTATTTTTGAAATTATACTTCTTTGCGCCCATTGTAATTGGGATGGGGTGTCGGTCGAGAAACCGCATCACGCGTTAGGAGTAAAATCCGGAAAGTGCCTTTTTATACCTTTCTTCGTATATTCGTATACTTTCATATACTTCAAAACATCGGATTGATTTGAAACTTTGCACACTTATCAACAGTGGCGGCGCGCAGTCATTTTAACTGGGTGGGCTAGTTGTGACCTTGGCCCAAGTTTCCACAGTAAATATTATAGTTTTGAAACATAACAGTAGGAGTAGGTAACAATAAACGTAACTAAATAAAAATTAATTTTAATTAATTACAAAAACATTAATTACAAAAACTTTTAAAATCTAATCCTATGCGTACAAGGTACAACCAATCTTCTATTTATAAAATCATGCTGATAATAGTCCACTGCACTTGTACACAAACACACGTGAAAGTCACCAAGGAAGAATGTAACGCACAACACGCTTAGTCACTGCACGTAGACTGTCTCGGGGCTAAGCCCGAGAGACACTTACATTGAACATATGGGAGCCGGCAGGGAGGGGGAACTGTCTGCGTGACGTCAACCATCCTTGATTCTAAGCTACATGCTGTATCGCTAGGGCTAGTTTGAAATCAGCCCCGGCATCCTGGTTTCTACTCTCAGTCGTCGCGTAAACATGCTTTTGCTTTACATTTTCACGCGCTGTTTTAATATTAATTCAGTGTTTATTTTAATGAACTAATATTTTCTTTTTCTGGATTATTGGTGGGGCTCAGCCCCACCTGCCCTTATGGACGCGCCGCCACTGCTTATCAAGGACCGATGACAATGCAATATTAATTTTGTTGGGTGTAGTAAGTGAGCACTGATCATGGTTCCCAGAACACGATGTGATTTTCACCCCCTTCAAAACGTCGGATTGATTTGACACTTTGCACACTTATCAAGGACCTATGGCAATTACTTCCGGTCAAAAATTTTTTGGTCTACTTCTGGTCAATATTTTTGGCTAACGACCTCGTCCAAGCGTCTTAGAAAACCAACCTACACCAAATTTGGACCAAATCGGACATAACATGCGTCCCTTAGAGCGCGCACACCTATGAACATGGTACTTCCGGTCAAAAATGTGGTCTACTTCCGGTCAATTCTTTTTGCTAACGAACTCGTCCAAGTGACTTAGACAACCAACGTTGTACCAAATTTGGACCAAATCGAACGTAAAATGCGTCCGTTCGAGTGCGCACACATATATACAATGTTACTTCCGGACAAAAATTTGGTCTACTTTCGGTAAATTTTGTTGGCTAACCTACCCGTTCAAGCGACTTAGAAACCCAATGTGTGTACCAAATTTTGTCTAAATCGGACGTAACATATGTATGAGTGCGCACACATACATACGTAAATATATATATGATTTTTAATGACATCCCAAAACGTGTTCTGGGGACCATGATAGGTACTCATTGACCATTCCCGACCTTAGGTCTCACCATAAGGGTCACTGCAATAGCTCATTTTTCCTATGGAAATTCGCTAAAAATATCAGAGACAAATTGAATTAAGATCGTTGCTAACTTTCACTGCTTCACCAATCTCAGCTGTCAGAGGTTATGACTGTGATTTTTACTTTCTCACTATACTATAGTATAGAGAAAGTTTAGTATAGTGATCGCAAAAAAAATCGATGTTGAGATTTTTTAGGAAATATCCGTTTTGGGACACTCTGAATCCATAAAAATGGTGTTTACAAAATGTATGTCTGTATGTATGTATGTATGTCTGTATGTATACAAAACTAGACCGAAAAATATTCGATCGATTTCACAAATTTGCACCAAACATGTCAAGTAGGGCTGTAAAGATACACGAAAAACGGTTTTGAAAAATTTTGAAAAACAAACCCCTTTTTGGCAAGAAAACCCCCAAGAAATCTGTTATTGATTTTTTTATAAAAAAACGGCTCTAACGATTTTGATAAAATTTGGCTTATTTGTAGCCTTTAATGTACCCTACCATATGCAAAAAACCGCATCTTTCTAAAAATTCTCGTTTAGCTAATAATAATAACTTATTTTTGGGGGTTTTTTGGCCATAAAGGGGGTTGTTTTTCAAAATGTTTCAAAACCTTTTTTCGTGCGTCTAAACTTGCCTAATTGACGAGTTTGGTGCAAATTTGTTCGAACTCAATCGAATAGTTTTCTCTCTAGATAATAATAATAACATTTAATAGTTAATCTCTTACTTTAATAAAAAATCACCTCTCCTACCCCACCCTACAAGTCACATTTGAATCTGTTTAATAATTGAAATATTATGTTTGTGAGAAAGTATGTGTCAGTTCCTAGTACCGTTTATTAATTTTATCAGTGACAGATAGTTGGCACTGATGGCAATCACATCGCAGTCCGTGAAATATCGCTGAATCGCTCATCTCTACGATACGAGTGGGCTTGGGCATTTTCTGCATCTGCTATCTGCATTGTTATGAAGTAGCCTAAATACAAAAATGGCAGCAAGTGGTGGTTTGAAATTTCAAATTAAAGAGAAGAGAAAATTTCAAAATATTCCTGGAACTAGGCTCTCAGCGTTAAAGGCCAATTTATTATTGTCAAGTGGAATAGTTTCATTCGATTCAATTTTAGGTGTGTTCAAATTATTTTGTCTGTAGTATTTACAATTTAGAGGTTATGTTTGTTGTTTACAATTAATTACCCATGCTTGATAATTATGACCATTATTTATCTTCCATAATATATTCCTAAGTCTATAATTTAATATCGTAAATATCAACTAAATAATCGTAAATATCGTTATCAAGTAGCCTATAAATTAAATTCCAATTTGTTAATCAGATTTGTTGTTGATCTTCAACAGTGATTAGAACCATGTGGGAAGTAGGCTATTAAAATTATGCAGATAACTATTGAACTAAAATACTGAAAAGAATTTACTATACGACCCTACGCCAACAGAAATGCAAGACAAAACAATTGCCTGAAGTTCTAACTTACAGTCTGTAGCAGTATGTTTACCTGTATTCAACATTTAACAGTAAAATGTAACACAAGGTTGGCGTCTACAAAAATAACAGTCGAGGGTCGTATAGTAATTTATCTACTATGTATAACAATAAATAATACAGTGCTAGATATAGATGGTATTCACACATATAATCTCTTTCCACTCAATCCCTGGCGAGCA
Organism: Philaenus spumarius; assembly: GCA_018207615.1. Classification (NCBI taxonomy): domain Eukaryota; kingdom Metazoa; phylum Arthropoda; class Insecta; order Hemiptera; family Aphrophoridae; genus Philaenus; species Philaenus spumarius. The sequence continues at coordinate 102,000 of JAGFPH010003034.1, forward strand.
ATTGTCCTCCGATGGCTACTGCTGGTGCTTACCGCAATTAATTGTGTTTATCAGGTTGGAAATAAAAGCTTGGCTAGCATTATACTAGTAATGGGTTATATAAAGCATCAGAGATATTGCAACTGTTGTCGAAAACCGACAGTTGCGGCCATTTTTGTATTTACTTCATAACAATAATAAGGCATAAATTTACTTTACGACTCTCAGCTATTATATGTTTGCAGACAGTGACCTTTTTTTACATTCTGCTATTAAATGTTGAATGAAGGTAAACACACTGGTGACTAAAGACTATAAGTTAAAACCTTAGGCAAATTGTGTTTTTTTTTTGCATTTCTGTTGGCGTAGGGTCGTAATTTAAATTCCCACCTAATAATAATAAAGGATAACATCTATGCTGAGCAACTTTTCCATTAATTTTTGTAACTGTGATCGTCGGATTGTCAACTTTTAGCAGTGTTGTGTTACGTGCTAGTCCACTAGTCCTTGAATTTGTCAATACTGCCTTAGCAGCACTATGCAGAACCATTCAAATTCCCACGCATTTAGGTGTTAACAGTCAACACTTTTTTTATAAAAACTTTGATTGTTTCATACTATAGGGGAACTGATGTTAGTGGTGATTCAGTTAAGTTTTTAGCGTTATTCCCTAGTTTATTTCTTGGTTTTTCAGTAGGCTTTTTCACCAGGTTCAAGTTAGATTTGGGCACTTTCCGTATTGTTATGAAATAAATGGCAGCAAGTGGTGGTTAAAAATTTTAAATTAAAGAGAAGAGAAAATTTCAAAATATTCTTGGAACTAGGCTCTTTGCTTTAAATTCCAATTTATTATTGTCAAGTGGAATAGTGTGTTTAAATTACTTTTTATGTTGTACTGTAGGCTACACTATTTAGAGGACATGTTGTTTACTTTTATCCATGCTTGGTAAATAATTATGATCATTCTTTATCTCATGTATTACTAAGTTTATAATTTAATTTATTAATCGTAAATATTGTTATCAAGTAGCCTAGGCCTATAAAATAAACTCCAATTTCTTATTCAGATATTTGTTTATCTTCAATATTGATTAGGCTAGTTAAATTCATGCAGATAACTATGATATTGAAATCAGTAGTGTGATAGGCCTACCTGCTTTGTATGAGGAATGTATGAAAAATGTAATCCAAAGTGAATGTCTCATGACTGACTGCTGGTCTTCCACTCCCCAAGACAACTTCATAGCTCTGACCGCACATTTTATAGACCAGTTATAATTTAAAATGGTATTTTTGGAATGCACTTTACTGGAGGAATTTTTTCACATAGGCCTACAAATGTCGCTTTAGTGAGTGAATTAAAACGCATTTATATCAGACTAGCTGGCCCGATCCGGCTTTGCATGGATAGACAAATCAAAGTTAAATATATATTAACAAAAAATATATTATATCAATAAATATAAATTAAACTTTGTATTTCTTATGGGGATTTTTAGTAATTTGACCCTATACAAACCTCCCCTAAAATTGCGAATTTTTTGAAACTCTTAGCGATCACCTAGGGCCCTAGAGGAAGCTACATACTAAAAATTTCATTCCAATCCGTTCGTTGGTTTTTTTAGTAACTTTGACCCTCCAAACCCCCCTGAAATTTCAAATTATTTGAAATCCTTTCTTAGAGAGCACCCATGGCCCTAGAGGAAGCTACGTACCAAATTTCGTTCCAATCCGTTCGATGGTTTTGGAGAAATCGTGATTTAGTAACTTTGACCCACCCAAACCCCCCCTAAAATTTCAATTTTTTTTAAAACCTTTCTTAGTGATCACTTAAGGCCCTAGAGAAAGCTACCAATAGTAGCCGTTCCAGTAGTCGTTTCCGAGCCGTTCACTAGTTTTTGAAAAATCGTGATCAGTGAGTCAGTGGATTTGGCTTTTGAAATATATATAGATGAATTTGGAGTGACAAATAAAATTCCCATAGTTGTTTCTGATAATGCATCTAACACAAAGGATGCGATATTAAATGAATTGAAGTGGAAGCATTTTGGTTGTTTTGCCCAAAACCTCAACTTGATTGCAGAAGACGCAGTTTTCGAAATCCTGAAACCACTTCTTACAAAAGTGAGAAGTATTGTAACGCACTTCAAAAGAAGAACCTTGACACTCAAAAACTGTTATTATAAAATTGACAGTGGTGAAAAAGATAAAAAAAAAAACAAATTCATGATATATACACGCTTTGGAATTCAACAAACCGGAACTATATGATTGAAAGCCTCAAGTCCTTTGAAGGAGTAGAAAGATGCTACAATAAACAAAAACATACGAAGCCCCTCTCTTCAGAGGAAAGGAAACTCTGTGCTGATCCATGCAAAGTGCTGAAGGCTTTTGAAGAAGTAACAAGAAGATTGAGTGGTGAAAAATACTTAAGTGAAAAGTGGCGAAAACAAACTATTAAACAAAACATGCAGCTAAAATAAACCTTTAAAAAAAACTAATCCTAAACCTAAAACTTAATAAGAATAAATTTGGAAATAAAATTACCATAGACAAGAAGACAAATCCAGACAAAAATAATATAAAAACAAAATGTTCGCCAAGGGTTTTCATATATTTAAAATAATAATATAAAACATTTCTTTTTGTTCAACTTTGCATAAAATCCTAAGTGAAGGTGACAATGTAAAAAAAGTGTTTATGTAATTTAAATATAATATGCCACAGGCTAAATGTGTGTTGTAAGTATAATGTATGATAATAATTGTTGGACTTGGATCTGCAAGAAACACTTTTTTTTGCAGAGTTAAGACAATTAATTGTGTTTAGATAAATATGAAATAAGCATTCTATAACTGGATCACTGATGTATTGTTATTAATCTGTCCTTTACCAATTTAACTTGTTGTTTGAACCCGGATAAAAAGGGCCTAAAGTTAGGCTACCCCTAACAGAAGCATTGAACATAGTCATTTTGATGGACAATAACTTTAATGATATCAGTTATGGTGCACACATAAATACGTAAGGTATGCGCTTTTTAAATATTTTATTGAAAAGGCAAGGAAGGTTTTCTTTATTTTGTTCTACAAGGTTACAGTAAATCTATTACGGTATAGATCTATTTATATCCCCTTTTCTTTGTTTTAGGTGGAGGGATACCAGTGGGATCGGTGCTGTTAATTGGTGAGTATATTAGCTATTAAAAAGAAAATTTAGTTGTTTGATTAAATTATAATATTATTTATATTATAACAGTTAGAAATTTTCAACTTCATTAGTGGGCAATAAAATAGTGGGTATTAGTGGGCCTGACCACCAATTTGAACAAAAAGAAACAAACTTTCACTTTTATCTTTAAATATAATGAAACTATTTATTACTTGGACTGCGGCAAATCAAATATTAACACTATAAAAGAACAAACAACAAAACAAAAAGTTAAATAGGTGAATTAACATGCAAACTTTCAGTCATCTTGCTGAGCCGTTGATATAACAGAGTTGACAGTTTTTTTTTTCAGAATTAAGAAGTTCATACTGTGTTTGTTTTAAGTTAGATTAGTTACCGTTTATTTGGAGGGTGTAGCAATTCTGTTCAATTTGACTTAGTTAATATTCATGTTCCTTCTTTTTTAGATTAAATCAAATGTCGGTTTATTGGTTTACGTGTGATTTGTTGAATTAATCCATGTTAATTAAGATAATTAAACACTTTTCACGTACTTTTTCTATCATTTTATGTCTTTTTTTATGATCTTTAAGTTACCTTTTTGGTGTCAGTGAAGTGTTTATGTTATTTTCTCTAGTGCCAACGTAGCGACAATGGCTGAACAAACGTGCATTTTGGGAGTTTTGTAATTTCTATAATATGTGTTTGCGGCAGAAATGGTTTGTGTTTTTAGACGTAGTTTAAAGATTACTTTCAGAATATTTAAAAAAAATCCCACTTTATATGATGACGTACTGCACAATTACCATGAAATCATCAGCAATCTCCTCTCCACTCCATCTGTAAAGAATATATGGCAGTAGTTAACATTGTTCTCTTGTTTTAGCAGCACTCATCAGGACAAGAATTGGATTAATAATATCATTATCAAGAAATAATGACATTAGCCTAGTAAAATGAATATTTGTGCTAACAACAAACCTTTCTGTCACTGAGCAGAATAGCATTGCAATAACAACAAAATGCAATCATTTTAAAAGCATTTAATTTTAAGATTGAAATCATGAAATTTTTTTAACATATTCATCACGTTTTAAAGAGAATTTGAAATGTGAACATTAATTTTTTTTGTTAAATGCAAAGTTATTTCATTGATAAATGTTAAAATGGTTAAAACATAAAACGTGAATATTTTTATCAGCATATTGTAATAGTTGCAAATATACTTTTAGAGGAGGATGAACATGGAGTCTTCAGCCGTTTGATGGTCAAATACTTCTTAGCAGAAGGAATTGCATGTGAGCACGGCTTGTATGTGGCGAGCTTAGACTGTGACGCCAATCAATTGGTATGCAAATTTGATTATGTAATTAACATTGATTACTCTTTTAAGTAAATATATTTTTAGATTTACAATAAACTAGCTGACCCGTGCGAAGCGTTGCATTCTAACTTACTTAAATCCCACTTAATTAAAGTACACGCCGTATATTTAGTATCGTATAGTGCGTAGTGGCGTAACGGCAGCTCTCCAGCTGGCTATTGTTGTCATCAGTGTTGCCAACGCCAGGAAAATATTCCTACAAGTTACTTGATCTTACATCACTGTTACTTTCGGATTCTTTATTTATTTATTTTTTGTATTTTTTCGTATAATTGTATTTTGTATATTTTTCCGGTGGAGCGGTTAAGGAAAGCTTTAAAATGATGCCTCATTCATGTAATTTGATGATATATTATGGAAGTTATGGCGTACCGACAAAAAAATGGTCTTGAGAAATAATATATGTGATTGTTAAAGCTAAATAATTAAAATATAATAAACAAATTTAAAATATTTACAATATCATTGAATGGATTTTATACTGTGTCTAGTAAATTATATATGTGTTTAACTTTTGTTATTGGTAGGATTTCCAACCCTTTTTGTTTTCCGGATTCAAACAGGTTAAATTGGTAAATGACAGATCAATAACAATAAAACAGTGGTTCAGTGGTGATACTCCTATTTATATTTATTTAAGCAAGAATCCTAGCTCGGCAAATATGTTTCTCGTAAACATTAGCTAAGAATAATATTATACAAATTATATCTGCTAGGATCCATGAAATAAGTTTTAGTAATATTTTCTGCCAATCCTAACGTAACATAGACGCGTTTCAGAGTTCCTCCATTATCGAGACCTATTTCAGTACTGGATTCATCCGTTATGGAATCGTCTAGATATAGTTAGCCACGCCACTCCTCCTACTACCGGTATTACTTCTTATGTAACTGTTATGTAATATGTTATGCAACACGTTATGTAATATGTTATGCAACACGTTATGTAACCTGTTATGCAACACGTTATGTAATATAAACCTACTCTTTTATGTTACGTTAGGATTGGCAGAAAATAGTACTAAAACTTATAAGAATAATATCTTTACATAATTCTTATACTAGTTATTGGGTTTACAAGACAGAAGACAGACTGGAAATACTGTGTTGGTAACTAAAGCAAGTTATGTTTATATTATCAACCCCCAAACTCTAAGTCTGACTTTAACAATTGACCAAAATACTCTGTTCCGCTCACTCAGTATGTTGTCTTCAGGGCGTCCTAGGCCGTCCTTCGCTTGACTCGTGATAACTCTTCCAAACGTTCCAATAGTCCAGACCTTGACCCGTGTAGAGATTACTGCAAAGCTAACCCGCCCCGTAATGTTAGCCCTCACAGTTAATGTTAGGCCGTAATTTCTTGGCCTCACTTTCCTAGCAAAACTGGCCTCCCTCGTAGCCTCTCGGCTCACTGCTCACTTGACCAACGGTCACTCACTGGCCGATCATCTAGATCGGATTATCCTATATAACCCGTCTAGCTTCCTGTTGACATCTCCAACAAAACAATCGCTGCTTCTGTAGCAGTTGTTTTGTTGCGCGACCTTTTGCGCAACCGAGTTTACATTTCCGGCTCCAGTTTACAATTTTGCTTCCGCGTCTATCTTGCACAACTCGATACTTTCACATGAAATATACTAACTCTATAATTAATATAACTAAACCTACCCTAGACTAATCCTAACACTTTCAACACTTATTTTTTCAATCCATGAGTTAAGAATAGTTGCTGTTGTACAAAAAGTTTCAGATACAAGATTTTTGGTAATACAGTAGAACCTTGGTTATCTAAGTTTTCTTATTAAACGAAAGGAATTAAAAAAATTTGGAAAACGGTTGACCCTAAAGGCCATCCATGTAACTTCCCGCTAAGTTTAATTACAACAAACACTATTTTTGGAAATTTTTAACTGCCATAACTTTTGAATGAATCAACCGATTTTTATGCGATTTGCGGCAATCGATGCAGTTTTTTAAGTCCATTGAAAGAATCAACAACAAAAAATTTTCAGATGAAAAGTTTCGTAGAAATTGAGGAAAAACACTTTTTTTGATTTTCTTTCGTTCACGATATCTCGCGAATGAATCAACCGATTTTTATGCGATTTGCGGCAATCGATGCAGTTTTTCGAGTCCATTGAAAGAATCTACAACAAAAATTTTTCTGATGAAAAATTTCGGAGAAATTGAGAAAAAACACTTTTTTTTATTTTCTTTCGTTCTCGATATCTCACGAACGGATTAACCGATTTTGACCGGACTGGTAGCGATCGACGTCGCTTTTCAAGGTTAAAAGCTGATTAGATTTTGGAATTGATCGGTAAAGCCGTTTAAAAGTTATTCCAAAAAAACCTGATTTGAAAAATTTGTATTTCTTAGTTTTTTCAAAATTTCTCAGAACCTACCGGTCCGAATTAGTTGAAATTTTCAGGAAATCTAAGTTTGATGGAACTCTTTAGAACGCCGTTTGGTAGGATCCAATCGGTTAAGCCGTTCAAAAGTTATAAGCGGGTCACATACTTACATACACACACACATACTTACAGACAGGGTGACACCCTCTCGGGAGTGGTCAGGGAAGATTCCTAGGACCTCAAAACGTCGAGATCTGATGAATACTTGATTTTCGAAAAACGGGGTGAAACCAATAACTTCCCAATTTTAGAAAATTTTCAATTTTCTTAGCGGGAAGTTAAAAAAATTTAGTCAAAATCAATTCTGTTAGCTTACAAATGTAAGTTAACTGAATTGATTTCCATAATGAGAGGATTTCTCAATAAGTAAATTTATAAGAAAAACTTTTGTGTTAGAAACAAAACAAAGCAGTGGTTTGGCCGTGTACATCCTGAAAACCTTTTCACTCCTTACCCAACGCAATGGTATGGGTGACGTTTAGCGGACGGTTAGTATAGTGAATGACGAAGCGGTCTTGGGCCTGTTATACACTCTCCTCCTCGAGGTATCGTATTTATGACTCGCCATCCTTTCCCACGAGTTGTTTCTCCCATCTGCTACTGTATTTTGTTCTTCTTTTGTTTTTAGTCAGATTTGAACTTTGTGAATGAGAGTGTCATTATGAGTGGAAAGTGAAAGCATGTTGTTTTATCTCTAAATCAATAAACGGTACCAGGAACTGGCACATACTTTCTCACAAACATATTTAAACTAAAACAGATTCATTGTGACTTCATAATTGTAGGAGGTGTAGGAGAGGAGATATTAAAGTAGGAGATTAACTAATAAATATTATTATTAGCTAGAGAGAAAACTATTAGATTGATTTCGAACAAATTTGCACAAAACACATCTATTAGGCCTGTATGGATGTACAAAAAAAGGTTTTGAAAAACAACCCCCTTTTTGGCAAAAAAAACCCAATAATCTGTTATTATTATTATTATTAGATAAATAAGAATTTTTAGAAAGATGCGGTTTTCTGCATATGTTAGGGTACATTAAGGACTACAAATAAGCCAAATTTGATCAAAATCGTTAGAGCCGTTTTTTTACAAAAAAAAATAATAACTGATTTTTGGGGGGGTTTTTTTTGCTCAAAAAGGGCGTTGTTTTTCAAAATTTGTCAAAACCCTTTTTCATGCATCTATATAGAGGCCTAATTGATGACATGTTTGGTGCAAATTTGTTCGAAATCAATCGAATAGTTTTCTCTCTAGCTGTATATACATACATACATATAGACCGACATTTTGTAAAAACCACTTTTTTGTACTCAGGGGTCCCAAAACGGATATTTTCACAAAAATCTCTACATGGATTTTTTTTTGCGATCACTATACTTTCTCTATACTATAGTATAGTGAGAAAGTAAAAATGGGAAGCAATTAAACGATTAGATGGAGGTGATTCAATAAGAAAATTGGCAAGTGATTTGGCTGTCGGGGATTGGAGACGAAATAGATTAGAAATTCATATGTATATTTCAATGACTCCATGACCCCCCCCCCCCCTGTATCCGCCCCTGGTTACAGCATTATCCGCCCCTGGTAACTGTGTAAAGCATTATAAACTTATTTTTTAGTGAATATATTTAGAGATTTATGATGTTGAAGTATGTTAGAGTTTAAATAGGATTTTAATTTCAGTGATTTTAAAACAATTACGGAAGCCTTGTCTAATTTAACAGTTTTTGTCATTCATGATATAATAACAAATTTTATAAGTCTTAACCACCGAGTGTAGTTCGTCGCTGTAGCAACGATTTGACAGTAAGATTCGGTGTTAGCAGTCGCTGCAGCGACGACTGTCCACTATTTAATAGACTAACAGCTATTCGAGCCCATCTTTCGCTAAACGCTTACTATGTGGTATCAATAGATTCTGCATAAAACGATGCATCTTTGGGTGAATAGTTTTAGTATTCTCGGCAACATATTGATAAATAATCAATCAGGAACTATTCAGCTGTTCAGTGTTTGGGCTAACCTGAGTGGACGTTGTTTTTGTTTTATTGCTCTAACTTTGTGTGTGTTTATATATTGTCCATATAAGTGAATATTCTCTGAAACAGTATGCAATTTGGAATAAAATGGCTATTCTGGTGTTTTTTATAACATAAGTGTAAGTAAGACTTCTGATACTGGTCAAATTTGAAAAAGAAAAATTTTGGAACATTTTCTAACTTTGGGTGAGAATATTCAGAAACTAAAATAAAGCTTTGTAACTGTTATTTATTGCACAATATTCTGTTTAATTTTCTGAATAATTACATGCATAAAAAATGTGTCTAGGCCTAAAACTGAATTTTTGGTGATTTTTTTACCAAAAACTTGCGTTTTACCCAAAAACAGTGCGACATTTTAGGTTTTACAACAGACACTTGGAGGTTTAAATAAACTTACAAATCTTTGCAACTTTGTATTCCAGGTGTCAGAGTTGCCTACTCCAGTCGATGCAGATCCTGTGCATGGACATGGTTACTCCCAAAGCTCAGTTCCAGACTTGAAGATAGCCTGGAGGTACAAGGACATTCCTGCAGTACAGTCTGCCCCTACACCAGTAGCCAGTACAAGTTTCGGACATAACTTTGATCTTACCCTGACTGTACCTAAGGAAGTGCTTTTTAATAGAGAGATCGCGTGTTGGCCTCATGACAGAGGTAAGTGTAAGTATACATGAATATTGATCTTGACTTGTGAGATAATACTTTTAAGAAACTATAGTTGTATT
>JAGFPH010003034.1:128778-156477 GCA_018207615.1 Philaenus spumarius
GAACATCACTCAGCAAGTAAAAAATGCCAGTAGAACTGCACATTTTTAAATATTTTTAGAAAAATATGTTTAGGGGTTTATTTTTCAAGTTCATTTCTTTTACTCTATCCCTGTAAACATTTAAAATGAACAGTCTTGACAGACTATTTTGTAAAATCATGCTTCTTAGCCAGGTTGAGATTTTGTATAGGCTCGTATTGGTTGAAGTCTTTACAAATGATCCAAAAGTTCTCTCTTTCAAAGAAGACTTTAAAAGAATACAGAACACTCTGTAATCTAGCTGAATATGCTAGCCATTGATATTCATTTAACAAACTTTTTTGAATATAATGTTGTTTTTTGCCATTATTCAAATCATAATTCTTAAACATCTGGAGATAGCAGTCCAGAAGACCGAAGTAGTTCTTGTGACAAGAAGAAGAGGTTCTAGGAGACCAAGGTTTGTATGTAGGAGGTTGTCTCAGACGAGTGCGCATCTACAGCGCGCACTGCAGGTCTGCTCAGTGACAGTAATATGCACATTGTTGTATCTGTACTCATGCGTTATTTTGATGTGTTATTTTACAAAAAACGCTTAGAATATACTTTGACCCTTAGACGAATAATATTTAAACATTTGTTGTAATTATCACCACAAAAATTAAAAAGGGTTTCGAGTAGAAAACAATTTTTATGTTTATTAATACTACACTTTATTCCACATGTCAATAATTCATGTCTGTGAAGCAGTCTATTAATGGCCGTAGCAGTTTAATGGCTAATTAATTGTTTTTAAATTATTGCAATTCGTAACTAAATAAATATTTTACTATCAAACGAGCACTACATAATTAACGAATTCATTTAATCTGTGTGTTTACAGCATTTCCCCACAACTATTTTTAAATTACTAAACATTTTTGTATTTAACATGCATTTACTGTTTTTATAGGATGGGTTGCAAAAAAATACAAATCTAAATATCCATATATACAAGATAACTTAAGAAATGACAACTGCAATCAAAGTGGTACATCTAATTCTAGGCTACGGCATTTATCATAATGGTGGTTTAACAGCAATGAAGTTTAAAAAACTTCTAAAAAGTACAAGAAGATTCATAGTTATCAATAATTGCTTTTAAGTTTCACAGCACAAAAGGCTCGTATTTTACATAATTTTTATGTATTTAATGAATAAAAACTATAGCTTTACAAATTGAGTTTTATTTTCCAAAACGTATTTTATAAACCCACGTTATCTGCATTCATATTACTAGATTATTTATTTCAAAACAACAATTTAACATTGATAACAAAAGATTGAGCGAAGGCCCATATTTCATTAAAAACTGTTTGGATGTTAAAAAACTAAGTACTTTGTTTACAATGTTGTTCTAAAATAAAATAATAATTAAAAGGTTCATTTTTAAGTTAAAAGTTTATTAATTACATGAAATACTAAACAAAAACGATCCGTGTAATCTTTATGGTAGTAATTTGAGTGTTTTAGATATTGTATATAAAGGCTTGTACAGAGGTTACTGATTTGTCTGCAATATGTCAAAGTAATATTTATAATAATGCAAATGAATCATAGAATCATTTTGTTCACTGCAGACATTGTATTAATCTTTTTACAATTTTACGCAACAAATTTAAGGATTTAATTCATGATTAAGACGTTAAATTTGAATATATAATCATTCTATCTACGGTATTTTATTTATCATAAGCAAAGAATGACAAAAGAAAATATATAAGTTACGTCAACAGTTGCGATGATAGGCCGGAGAGGTCTCTCGGTGACGTCATGGTTCCGCCTATCGCTGGTTACACAGGCCTTACGGGAGTGAGACAACCTCCTATATAGAAACCTTGGTAGGAGACTAACGCTAGTCTTAGAAGGCACTGCCATAGAGTGGAAAAGGCAACTTACATACCTACCTGGGAGTAGAGATAGATACGAATTTGACCTTTGGACCCCACATTGAGAAAGCAGCCCTTTCGCCTTCGCGAACTGGAGGGAGACTAGCGAGACTTATCCCTAACACGGGTGGATCGAGGGAAAAGAAAAGATGATTGCTAGCAATGTTATAAAATCAAAGATGCTGTATGCAGCGTCAGTCTGGGCAGATGTAATGGAAAAAGAAATGCACAAGAGGAAAATGATGATCGGTGCAATGATGTGCGGCTTTAAAGATAGTGGCTGCATACCGCATGGCCTCGGAAAGTGCGGCCCTGGTTCTTGCAGGATTTTACCACACATTGACCTTTAAGTCAAGAATGGTAAAGAAATATATCTGGAAAGGAAGGAAATACAGCCAAACTCACAAGATAGGGCAAGGGTATCTCAGTTAAAAAAGAGAGCAAGGGAAAAGCTAATTGAGAGGTGGAGCGACCGATGGAGACAAGAGGACTCTGGTAGGTGGACGTACAGACAGGTTAATGATCTTGATAAATGGGTAAATAGAAGCCATGGAGAAATGGGATTTTACTTTACACAGTCATTCACCGGTCATTTTTTAAACAGTATGTGCATAGATTAAAGAAGGCCGAAAATCCCTACTGTGACAATTGCAGACGTGAAGAAGACGATGTTCTCCACGCGTTATTTGTTTGTGGTAAATGGAACAGAGAAAAAAACGAAATATGAGGCAGATAGGTGAAGAACTAACGACAGACAACTTAGTGGATATTATGCTAGAAAGCGAAGAAAAATGGATAATGGTGGAAAACCAATTTGTTAGAAAACAAAGAGGCCCAACTCAGACACCTGGGAAGCCGGGAATAGCTGAAACAAACAAGAATTAGCAGTTAAGATAACTGAAAAGAGAAGCCTTGGCAGGTCAAGAAATTATACTACTGGTGATCCCTTGACTAGCTCATCAAGAACACCAAATAAGGGCTCATAAGTGGCGGGTTTTTTAGTGGGTGCGAGTCCCACTCGGAGAGTGCATAATGCAGTTTTCCCTCTCAGAGAGAAAAAAAGCATCATTCTTAAATTATACAAGTTAAATCCATCCCAAATATTTGCTAACAGGAACACTATTTATATTCATATAGTGACCCACATCAAAATTATCATCAAACGTTTCACATGAAGCTCCTTTTTCTTGCTACACAGGCAGTAGCAAATGTAGTGGACTGTTGATAAAATAAATGTCTGTTAACGTCATTGCACCACTACATTCTCATAAAATGTTGATTTATTTCAATATTATAAGGTTTCGAACTATTCAATGTAATATTTTTCTTTTAGTTTTTGTTACTTGTGTGTGATTTTTATCGTTTACTTGGGATTATTTAAAAAGTATATCATCTCATTTCGTCTTTTACATACAACAAGCCTTTACAAATTCTCTGAGTGGCCTGGTCACTCTTGAATTTAATGATTTGGCTATAAGTATACTTTCACCTAGCACGACATGTGGAGTGTGGTTTGAGCTGAATGTTTTCTGATGAAGTGTACGTTTGTTCTAATAAATCTATTCAACAAAGTATAAACTTATAATAAAAAACCTATGCTGCAAGTTTTGTACAAATTTGTTTTGAAGATATTGAATTAAATTACTCTGGTTTTAATTTAATTTTAAACTTTACAAAAGTTTTATATTTATCACACTTTAAAGTGTTTCACAAACTTTTTCGGTCTCCACCTGTAAATATTTCAAACCTACATCAAAATGTTTGAAGTGTATGGGGGCCTTCAGAGATCAGTTTGTAGAAATTAATGAATGTATAATTAAATCACATAAAGGTAGCCTCTATTCTTGACCGCTGTGGTAAAGTTGCAAGAATATACCGTATCAGTTTCAACCAGTTTTAACCAGATATGTAAGGGATACAGTAGCAACTGGATGAACAAAAAAACAAATTGCTTCAGTGGTTATTCTGGCAGAATATATAGCCTACTGTTGAGATTTAAGGCTCGGCTCCCCACATTCAAAACGACGAAGTTGGGTACCAATTTCAATGTTAAATAACCAAAACATACCTTCACTATTAAGCATATTTTTGTGTTGTTTTTGTCAAAAAACGAAAGCTGTATTTTTTTTCTTTAAAGTAGAATAGATTGTGGGTGTTGATTGCTAAGGTTTTTTGCAATATCTCTTTTTGCAACTGAGTAAAAAATGAATAAAATTTACTATTTTTTACTATTTATATCATACGTTTATGAACATAATAAAACAGTTTTTGAAAATGTATTTAGCAATCAACATCCGCATATGATAGTACTTCAAAATGAAACCAAATTTTTAAATTTATTCCATGAATTAACAGAAAAAAATGACTTATTCTGTAGCATTGCTCTTATGGGAATTAGATTCAATACGGCGGACAGGGAAGCGTCCCCTTAATGTAAGCAATGCAACAAGGCCGTAACCGGGAGGGGGGGGGGGGGTCAAAACCCCTCTGAAATCCCGAAATTTAGTAGTAAAAATTAACACTAGGTTTAAAAAGTGCAAATTAAATTATAAAATAGACGACACGACAGAGGATCCAGCAACGTATTTTCATCATTGTGCATTGCATGCATACTGATATTTAGATTTGCTAGATTAAATTACAACGTACAATACACATGGATGCAGAAGGTTACAGCCTTACTCGCTTGTGAGCTTGATCTTATCTAAAATAAGAAAACTATGAAGGTTCAACAAAAATACTTTACTCTAACTAAACATGCAATGCTCTGTCTATTGAAAATTCTCCCAATACAGGGGTTGGCGTGCGAAGCACGCAATGCTCTGTGTATTGAAAATCCTTCCATACTGGAGTAGGCGTGCGAAGCACGCAATGCATTGTGTATTGAAAATTCCCCCAATACGGTAGTTGGCGTGCAAAGCACGCAATTCATTGTGTATTAAAAATACTCCCAATATGGGGGTTGGCGTGCGAATCACGCAATGCATTGTGTATTGAAAATACTCCCAATACGGAGGGTGGCGTGCGAAGCACGCAATGCATTGTGTATTAAAAATACTCCCAATACGGGGGTTGGCGTGCGAAGCACGCAATGCATTGTGTATTGAAAATTCCCCCAATACGGGGAGTTGGCGTGCGAAGCACGCAATGCATTGTGTATTGAAAATACTCTCAACACGGGGGTTGGAGTGCGAAGCACGCAATGCATTGCGTCTTGAAAATACTCCCAATTCGGTGGTTGGCGTGCGAAGCACGCAATGCATTGTGTATTGAAAATTCACCCAATATGGGGGTTGGCGTGCGAAGCACGCAATGCATTTTGTATTGAAAATTCTCCCAATACGGGGGTTGGCGTGCGAACGCCAAACATGTCAATTAGGGATGTATAGATGCACGAAAAAGGTTTTGACATTTTTGAAAAACAACCCTTTTTTGGACAAAAAACCCCCAAAAATCAGTTATTATTTTTTTATGAAAAAACGGCTCTAACGATTTTGATAAAATTTGACTTGTTTGTAGCCCTTAATGTACCCTACCATAAGCAAAAACCGTACTTTTCTAAACATTCTCGTTTAGCTACTAATAATTATAATAACTGATTTTTTGGCCAAAAAGGGGTTGTTTTTCAAAATGTTCCAAAACTTTTTCGTGCATCTATACAGGCCTAATTGACATGTTTGGTGCAAATTTGTTCGAGATCGATAGAATAGTTTTAATACTATAATAATAATAATAATAATAATATTTATTAGTTAGTTACACTCCTACTGAAATGTATCCACTCTCCTACTTTAATACAGTTATAAAGTCACAGTGAATCTGTTTAGTAATTTAAATATGTTTGTGAGAAAGTATGTGCCAGTTTCTGGTACTGTTTATTCATAAATAAGCTAACATAACCTGAAAATTGCTCAATGGAGATGAATATTATGAAACCACTGGATCTAATTGGGTGATTGTTATAAGTTGTGGTCAGTATGGTTACTTAGTGGTTATGATGTCTAGTCTGGTTAAAGTTTCAATTTAATTTCAACACTTTTGATCATTCTGTGGTAATTCTCTTAAGGGTTCGAAAGTTTGAAGACAAACATTCTAAGACTAAACAAGCCAACATGTTCTTTATCTATATAAATAAAAAATGAAATGATGTTTGTACGTAAATGCATGACTTGACAACGACGGGACCAATTTGGTTAGTTTTTGTTTTAAAATGTTCGTAATAGTCCGAATTAGGTATATCCGGGGTTAGACTGCTACACTGTTAATTTGTTTTCTTGTTCCCAACAAGTTAGAGGTTCATCGGTTCATCAACAAATGAAGTTTTGATAGCTATCGGGAGTAGAGCTAGCTTTAGATAGGTATTTTGCGACGTGTGTGCATCCTATCTACTTCCATTGAATACAGAACTTATAAGAAGGGCAAAGCTTATGGAGAATAATCAGTCCAGTTGGTTGCTGCCAAATCGAGCTTAGCGAGACAGCCGTTAGACTTAGACAGCGCTGGCTGAAAATTTCCACCCGTCTGTGACTCATCAATCCTCCGCCAGGTGTGAGTAAAGAGAATGACTGACTCATTCTCTGTCTCACTCATACTTTCCGTACCGACGACAGTAGCGCTCTCGCTACCTAGCGGCTGCCGCTCTAAGCTTGCCAGATTCAAATAAAACTAGGCTGAATCTTTAACATGGCCTAGTTGCGCTGCTTTTAAGTTCTGTATTCATTGGTACTTCTTCCTATCCCATTGAAAGTGACGCAGCAAGTTATACAATTCGATTGAAAACTAAACGGCCAACACAAATTTACTCTCGACTTTTCTTATAAATATATATATTACAACGGAACACCTATTGACGTTGTTCTGCCCCACGTTCGGGAGCCATTTATACAACGAACAATCGCGTGCTGACGTTCTTTTGTTGTATAATAAGTTACAACACCTACTGGAAGCCTTTAGCCAAAATTTTATCTTTAGCTTAGGTGATGCAACTGGGTGTCTGATACCTATTTCTATAAGTATTTCGACTGACTCTAACACTTTAAAATAGCTTCCAGAAATTAATAAGTTTACTAGCTCTGAATTTAATTTAGGAGAACTCTTGATTATTTTTGATCTCAGGGAAATGAGAACAGTGGAACAGCCCTTATAACTTACCTTATTTGTGCTTTGATTATTTCTACAGCTAAACACATTTATTATACTATTTCTAATAAAGGAAATTATCATGAATGGATAACCATAAACAGGTAATTGATTACTCTCAGTATTTCAGTATAAAAATTAATAATTAATTTATTCAAAATTCAAAATCAAAACCTTTTCAAAATTAAACATAAACAACTCGTTTTCCTCACCATCTGCTTGTACATATAACTTCTATCCAATATTAATGTTAAACCTATAATTCTAATTTCTAATAGGCTTGGCAGACAGTCTAATTTTATAATCAATTTAATTTTAAATTATTTGAATTTAACTTATTTACATTTATTATTTAAATTTAGGGAATATCGAATTTACATTTATTTAATTTATGATTTGAATTTAATTTGAAACTAACCTATCTCAACCAGTACTTTAAATATTTTTATTGAATTTACTCAGGCAATTAATTAAAATGGGGGACAACGTATTCTCGTTTACACAGACCTTAATTCAGCGTTTTTCTCCTCCGGTTTTCCGTGATGGATGCCGCTATGTTGATGGGCTGGTGCTGGAGCTGATATGATGCTGTGTCTGGTAGCCTGGATTTTCTGATTTAAAGTTGTTGGGTTGATATGATGGCTACAGATGTACTTGAAGAGCAGATCTGGTAGAATCTAGTAGAGTTACAGTTGATCCTATTTCTTCCTTGGTTCGTGAGAAGTGAAATTCCGTTTAGAAGATCATGTCCTGAAGGATTGCCTATGTCGTCTCAGTATCGCCAAATAGAGTTATTTTTGCATTAACTCATTTGGATAGGCCGTAGAGTTGCTCCTGAAGAACTACTTCTGACTTGTAGTTTATATTTAAAAGTTATTTAAGTTTAACGAAGAAAAAATATTTGCTGCAGAGTGACGTGAAGTCTACATTCGTAACAATTTGAATCTCGAGTGAGTTTTCGAGCGAATGAGAGAGTCAGCGATTCCGAGAGAGTCAGCGATTCCGAGAGAGTAAGCCCGTGGATTTTTCGCGTTCAATCCTTTTTATACACTTCGTGACGTCATTTCTTACATGCCCTTTCCCTCATTTTTTCATTAAGCCAATTTTTCTTTTGTATAAACTTTTTTGGTCTTGAAATGTGTCTAAATTCGCCCTGGTTAATTTTATATAATTTTCTTCTTTTCTTTTCCTTCCATTTTCCTGGAAAACACCAATTTCCCCGGTTAATTTGGTTGTTAGTTGACGCCCCTTTCTGTAATCGCGGCTGCATCCCTTCCACTTTGACCATTGAAACTTACTTGTTTTTGATTTCCCGCTGTATCTTTTTTTCCTTTTAATTTTTCCTTAATTTTCCTTTTCCACATTTTCCAGATTGTTTTTGGCTATCCGTACGTTTTTGAATCGTGTCTGTACTGTGATTTTTACGCGTGCGCGGCACGTCTACGTTTTTCCGCGACTTCCGCGACTGTCTTTCGCGTTCAATGTCTTTTTTGTTTGTTTACGCCGATTGTCTTTAACACCTGTACAGTTCTAACACTTTTCACCATTTTTACTTATTTTTTCTCTTCTGGGACTTAGCCTACAATCGCAAAAAAGTTCTTTGGGGTTTTTTATTTACTACGCGAAAAATATTTAAGTTACTGGTTTCCTAACAATACAATGTTAATCTAACCCTAAATCTCTTTACTTTATTATTATTTTAAATTAAAAAATTCAACTTTTATTACTTTAAAAGGCGTGAAAACTCTCACCATTTTATCTTAATTTAATTTTACTTTTTGTTCCTTTTTTTAAACAGAACTATTCATTCTCTAATAACTCTTGTGAGTGAAAACCTTTGATTTTAATTATTTCTCCCTTTTTAGGGTGTGTGAAATTTGACACTTAAGCTAACTTTTTTATTTTCAATAATTCGACTTTTTCTTATATAACCTTTTATTTTCGTCTACTTATGTAGATTCCAAAAATATCTGACTTTTTCAGTTTCGAGTTAAATTGAACTTTCCCCTTAACTTTAACCCCTGTTTACTTTGGTAGTGTTACCTTTTATGATTTGAAATTCACACGGCCGTAACTCACGCGTTTAGCGCTACATATTAAACCATGAAAACCACAAATGCATAAAATTCCTGGATTCCTTTATTCCCCTAAAACTCAGCTACTTTCAGGCTAAGTCAGATTTCCTTTCTTGACGTGTCCTAGATCAAGGTTCATCTTGGGAGATAAGCCTTGCTCTGATTTAACTTGTATTTTTGACCTACAATTGACACTCACCGAAGTCCGGCCTTGAAAACATCGAATTTTATAATTTTATATAAAAACCGATTTTTCCCGCCTTACAACGGCTAATATCCGTTGTAATATATATATTTGTTTATATTTATATTATTTCCTAATATATATGCAAACACATACAAAATAATAAAATAAGAACATAACTTAAACATAACATAAAATAAAATAACTACCTGTAATATAACATAAAACTAAACTTATAAAAAAAATAAACGGTACCAGATAACTGCCACATACTTTCTCCCAGTTGAAACTTAATACCTTCCCAAGAGTAGCATAGGAGGTGGTTATTTAGAATTGCAAAAGTAGGAAAATGTTACAATGTAAAATATTAGATGCGTGTAACACACATCCATATTATATTATATTATTATTATTGTTATTTAAACTATTCAATCGATTTCGAACAAATTTGCACCAAACATGTAAATTAGACCTGTATAGATGCACGAAAAAAGGTTTTAAATTTTTTTGAAAAACAACCCCGTTTTTGGCCAAAAACCCCCAAAATTCAGTTATTATTATTATTACCTAAACGAGAATTTTTAGAAAGATGCTGTTTTTTGCATATGGTACGGTACATTTAGGGCTACAAATAAGCCCTTTATCAAAATTGTTAGAGCCGATTTGAGAAATGTTGATTTTTCTCGTTTTTTGCCCATTTTTTGGGAGTAAAACCCCTTAAAAATCCAAAATTTCAAAAAATGAAAAAAACTCCTGGAGATATTCCAGAACTACACCTACATACCAAATTTCATCAAAATCGGACCGTTGATATGGTCTCCAGCTCTGTACACATCCTTACAGACACACGGACAGATATCACCAAAAAACCACTTTTTTGGGTTCAGGGAGCACCAAAACAAATAATTCCACTAAAAATATCTTTGGGTTCAGGGAGCACCAACACAGATAATTCCACTAAACATTTTTGGGGGGTTCAGGGAGCACCAAAACAGATAATTCCACTAAAAATTCAAATTCGAAAATTTGGACGAAAACAATACTTTCTCCATATAGTACGTATAGGGTGGAAAAAGTAATAACAGAGAATAGTTTTCATATCGGGAATAAAATATTTTGCAACCTCTAGGGCAAGCAAGCCCATTTTGAGGCGGCAAGTAGATGCTAATTTATTTATAGAAAAAAGAAAAAAAAGAGTAAGAAAAAAGGGTTCTGGGAGCAGTTAAATTTACAATAAAAAATAAATAATGATTATGGACAAAACATACAAATAAATAGCGGGAGAGTTTTTTAAAGACAAATTAACAAATAAGAAATTAAACAAACATATCAACACTAAATGAAGGTTTAACAGCACTTATGTAAAAGGTTACATACGATAAAAAGTTTTAAAATAATCATATATGAAAAAACACTCAACATTGTACTCTATCCAAATTTAAATCGCACAGTGTACTTCCATCTCTCTCACACAGCCACCCCCACATACAGCATAGATCATCACACGACCACATCCAACAAGCCCTCCACATCGTCCCTGCTCAATAGCCAGTTCTTCAGGAGAATCAAATATTTCCTTAGTTTACTAGATTTTTTAATTTCTTCAGGAAGTTTATTATAGAGTCTAGGTGCAGTTACAGAAAAGAAATTTAAATAAATTGTTAATCTGGCTTTAGGTACCTTTGCTTTTATATCTTAAAAATATAATCAATTGTGTTGCAAAAAATGAAGAACCCTGACTCCTAATGTAAAATATTTTAAGGGCTTTGTAAATAAACAGATAGCGAAGAGGCGATACAGAGATACATCGAAACAATGGTAAAGATGGCACCAGCCTTGTTCTATTTAATATGAGCCGTACGAACCTCTTGTAAAATGTACTGTGTTAGAGATTTTATAATTTAAAATCGTTAAATGGCCGCCTATTTTAAGCGAATTATTGAAACCAGTTGGTTAATTTTTCCAACTCACGTCCTGAGTGCAGATAGTGCCAAGTAGCGTGAAGCGTCACTTGAGCATGCGCTGTAACGTCTTACCCTCTCCTACTCGAGTGTGAGTCTTCAGTACAGTCACCACCAAAAAGTGTTGATATACAATCAACACACTATATAGCTGACATGAATTAGGTAGGGCAGGCGGCTCTGACTGTACTCCGCCGCGAGAGGGGAAATGTGGTGGGAGTTGGCGTAGGAGACTTGCACACTCCCCTCTTCGTGCTCCATCCTAATTGGCGCTATTTGTAGCACACCGTACAAAATTTGAACTGAATCATTCAAACCGTTCTGAAGATAAACATTATTTAGTAAAATAAACAAAATGGCGGCTAGACTGAAAACGAAGCATTTTAGGACACAAGTCGGTCAATTATTAGTTCACATTTTAAACACCCTGCAGATAGATGTAGGCCTGCAAGCAAATCAGCGGGAGGAACCACAAATCGCTGAAAGGCCTCGTGAATTACAGACAAGGTAGGGAATATATTCGGATAGCATTTTTGTGTACCGATTAAATTTAAAACGACTTATCAAATTGAGAATAACCTTATCCAGGAGTGGAAGGCAATGTTTTTATGGGTCACCAAAAGTCCCGGATAATCGGGATTGTCCAGGTTTTCTGTCAAAACATACGGTGTCCCAAAAAGTGATTTCGGGACGCTCAAAAGCCCCGGAAATCTGTTTTAAATAGATTGTATACAATTTTATATATATATATATTTATTTCGCTTGATTAAACGAAATAAGACACGATATTAATACATTAATATAAAATTAATACATTTTTGATTATTTAACAAAAAATGTCAACACCTTTTTTGCAGCCCTTTTGATTCCCTGTCGGATGGTGTAACTGTCAAAACAATCGGATGAAGGATAATAGCTAAGTTAAAGATAATAACAGCATATTATCCTTCGTTCGATTGTTTTGACAATTACACCATACAATAGGCAATCAAAAGGGCTGCAAAAAAGGGTGTCTTGGCATTTTTTGGTAATTTAGGTTTGACATTTTCAAACAGCCGCCATTTTGAAACGCATGATTATATATAATCGCTTATTTTTCTCGAGATATATCATTGTTAGGTTAAACGTCATGCGGAGTTTGAACTCAATCAGTCAAACATTTCTGCAAAATGGCGGACGTCTGGAAAACGAATCGTTTTCGGGCCTATGCTTACATGAACTTTTCCCCTTATTTTTAGCTATAGAATGAGCTACCAAAACATTGCCGTATGGTTCCGAATCACCCAGTGACCCAGTATATTAAATACCGTATCATTAGTTAAACAGATTTAGAAGTACTGTGAGTCATCGTATTTCTCCTTTTTATCAATAGGCTAACAAAGTGTATTAACAAAACATAAAATTCTATAAAAATACAAGTATTTTATATTTTAAAAACCTGGGTACATTGGGGATGGTCCCTTAAAGACCGACTACAGTAGTTGTGTCACGGTTTTCTCCGGAAATTATTTGGTCACCCATACCTATGGGCAGAGGGGGCCACGCACCCTCCCATAGCTCCCAGGGAAAAGAAAATATGTACATTAATAACTATAGCCAGGTATTTTTCTTAAAAGAGATTAGCACTAAAATATGTTTCAAATGTTATGAGCCGTTTGATTTTACATGTACTGCTTTTATTTTTTTACAAAAGTTCAAGCATGAGCTGCTGGGTCACTACTTGGTGCGGCCTCTAGGAGTGTTATAGGTCTTTGTGTATTCACTGACGGTGTAAAGGTACAGACTCAATTCTGTGTGGGTTGATATTTCACCTGAACAGCTAAATTGGCTTCCCAAATTTTAAAAGTTTTCTTGGGGAGGTTAAATTTATCCCTGGACTCCATTTTCCGTACGCCTTAACACGTTCACTGCTACGCAAATTTCGTATTTCCTATGCTAGGAGCTGACCTTTTATTTTTTATATTTATAGTCTAAATGAGTAGAGATTACTTTATTTTTATTTTTGAACCTTTCCACGTAATAGCATAGATCATGAATAATAAATAGATCTTGCATCCATACGGGCGCTGTGTGCCGGAAAAAAGGTTGTCGCGAAAATAGTACATGATCGCGCCGCGAGGTAGCGCTAGGGAGAAATCATTGGTAGAATTGGTGCTTCATACAGCTTCCGTCATTTCCCCAATAGATAGCGCCACTATCGTCGAATTTCCAGTGGATTGAAATATTGCATTGGATCGGAGTTCTATTAGGTTATCCAAATACAATGGTAATAGTCACTAATATTTTAAAGAGTCCATAGCACGTAGGTTTAAAATTGGCGTGCGAAGCACGCAATGCTCTGTGTATTGAAAATTTCCCCAGTACGAGAGTTGGTATTCGAAGCATGCAATGCATTGTGTTTTGAAAATAATCCCAATACGGGGGTTGGCGTGCGAAGCACGCAATGCACTGTGCGTCAGCGGCTTCTCATAGTGTTCAGTGTCAACCTCACATGTGCGTCCTTAGAAGTGAACGTGTTAAGCCCCACACCCCGGTCTAGCCCCCCCCACTAGAAAATATCATATGGGCTCCCATGCAGCCTAGTTATACCATCAAGTTTTGTATAAATGTTTCTGAGCAACGTTTTGAGACCTCGAGAAAAACTAACAAATCAAATAAAGTCAGCTTTGAATAATAAATTGAGTAGAATTTAACAGAATATGACGACGACACATTCTCGACAGGCAGGCTTACTGTAAAATAAGAAATGTGTGTTTGGGTGTGTCTTCTCTTAAATCTCTTCTACAAATTTTGAATTAACTGCTAGCCTGTGTAAATGAAACGTAAATAACATAGTCTGTTCGTTTGTTTACAATAAATCATATTCAAGGTGAAAAGGGTTTTATAAATATTTAGTGTGCTGCGCCTAATTGGAACAAGTCCAAAAACTTTATTCTTGTATTTAAAAGGTTATAAATCTAAAATTTGTATATTTTTGTAAAATGTTAAATACGAGTTTGGTTACAGTTGTTTAATCTTATAATTTCCTATTCAGAATTTCGAAGAATTTCCCAATTCAGACTGCCCACTCCCAACAACAACTTTTCTTGGAATAATTTAGAAAATGTTATTGTAAAGGAATCTTGTTTGTTGGCTTTGCTGTTGTTCTATTTAAAAATAAAGTGAGCCTAAGAAAGCAATGTGAACACTATTTAGGTTGTAAGCGGAAAGTGGGGTAAAACCGGGTTCCGTACATCAAAATCTCCCGAAACTACAGTGCGTCCGGACTTTAGTTGGCAGTACGGGAAAGGCTACGCTAATGCATTTCATATGAAGTTACCGTACTACTACCCGCACTGCTGACATCGGTCGCTCTATGAATTCACTGAGTGTATAGATGATGAGGTAATTTTGTAAATGGTATCAAATTAAAGCTAATAAAACTCTCCTCATGTGACACCAAGAAATGGATATACATTTGTTATATATTTTGTATAGGCTTTTATAACTGAAACGCAACTGAGAAGAGCATAATAAATGTAGTAAGCGAGGATTCTAAACAATTTTCAATCAGGTAACTTTTTTAAGCGGGAAAGTTGTACAAAAATAGATAGATTTAATTTTCATAATTTAACTTTTTTACTTGTGCTGCTTAGTTTGGGCAGTAGGAGCCGCAGAAGTCAAGAGTTATGATTGTGTATTTGTAAGTGGTGCGGTGCCATCGCTGTGTTTCTGCTTGCCTTTATATAAATTTAAACGAAATGTTTAACAGTTTTATCTTTTTTACACTAATATATCAATATATGTAATGTGGTTTCACATTACATTTTAAATAGTACTAAAATATGCACCACTGTATCGACAAACACACCCTAAACCAGCCGAGAACAAACTAACACTGAACAATGAAATGGGACGAAAGAGGAATCTATTCCTTGCTTACAGGAAACACCAGAGCATTGGGTTATTTTGGTTGTCACAACACAAGTGCGCCAAAACTGTTCCTTCATAACAAAAATAATATTATTTGTAGGCGTGGGTTTCTTTGTTTTTTTTTACTCTAAAACAATCTTATAACATACTGTAGACTACATTCCTTTTCTTTTATTGCACAGCCATAATTGTATTTCATCGTCATTTATTACTTCTTAAATCATTTTTACTTTCTCCACCCTATACGTAGTATATGGAGAAAGTATTGTTTTCGTAAAAATGTTCGAATTTGAATTTTCAGTTGAATTATCTGTTTTGGTGCTCCCAGAACCCCACAAAATTGTTTAGTGCAATTATCTGTGTTGGTGCTCCCTGAACCCAAACATATTTTTAGTGGAATTTTTTGTTTTGGTGCTCCCTGAACCCAAAAAAGTGTTTTTAGAGTGGTGTCTGTCTGTCAGTCTATCTGTATGTATACACGGCCAGACAGGACACTATTGGTCCGATTTTCATGAAATTTGGTATGTAGGTACTAAACCCTAATATCTCCAGGAGTTTTTTTTCATTTTTTTGAATTTTTAATTTTTAAGCGTAATTTACCCCTAAAAACCCATAAAAAACGACAAATATGCAAATTTCTCAAAAACGGCTCTAACGATTTTGATCAAATTTTCAGTATTTATAGTGCTTAAGATGCCAAACAAAATGACACCACCCGCTTTCATCAAAACTTCGGCGTTTTATAATTATGGGGAAATGTTTAAAAATAAACAAGTTTGTGTTGTCAATCTAGCATCGCGGCAGCGGCCGCACAGGGTAGCACCACGGTAGCGAGCACGGCCAGTAATTCAAAGGTCGCGCGATCGAATCCCGCCTGGGACAATACTTTTTTTATACGATTGACGTAGGTAGAATATTATGTTTTTGTTTTGTTCTAAAAAGTTGTAAAAAATAAAATGATTAAAAACAATAGTATTTTGATTACAGTAAGTTGGGAGAAAGTTTGTGTCAGTTAACTGATACCGTTTATTATATTACTGTTCACAATACTGAATATAAGTTGAAGACTAGGTGGTAACTATAACTTGTGAACATCCTTTTTAATGCATCTGTGAATAATGAAAAGATGCGTCGCGGCGACAGCCACAATCGCATGTTGGCAGGACGGGTAGTAGACCCGCAACCGCCCATGTGTCCTGTACTGCCAACTAAATCCCGAACGCACAGTAGGCCTATATAGTGATGCTTTCGGCGGAACTACACTAACAACAAACATTTTGCAGTAATAAATGAAGTAGTAATTGAAGCTTGATCGATTTTGTTCTACAATTTTTAAATTTTTTTGCTGAAAATTTCACCGCTTTTTTTAAACTGTGTTCTGAAGATAAACATCACCTGATCAGAAATAGGTGAGTACATTTTTCGATTAAACATGATTTACTGTGTATTTTAATGTTCGTATGATGCTCACAATGTGAATGTTAACTTTTCTACTCAAGGTTTTATTTCATTTTGTACTGCGGGGCAAAATCGGGTCAACTCGATGACAAAGATAGATATGTTACGTTGGAGTTTAGATGATTTAAAAAATGTTTATTAAGTGGTGAGAAATTAAAACATCAAACATTTGTCATTTATTTCTTTTACTTTCTCACTATACTAGAGAAAGTATAGTGATCGCAAAAAAAATCGATGTTGAGATTGTTGTGGAAATATCCGTTTTGGGACCCCCTGAGTCCAAAAAAGTGGTTTTTACAAAATGTCTGTATGTATGTCTGTATGTATACAAAGCTAGAGCGAAAACTATTCGATCGATTTCAAACAAATTTGCACCAGACGTGTCAAGTAGGCCTGTATGGATGCACGAAAAACGGTTTTGAAATTTTTTGAAAAACAACCCCCTTTTTGGCCCCCAAAAAATTAGTTATTATATTTTATAAAAAAAACGGCTCTAACGATTTTGATAAAATTTGGCTTATTTGTAGCCTTTAATGTTCCCTACCATATGCAAAAACCCGCATCTTTCTAAAAATTCTCTTTTAGCTAATAATAATAATAACTGATTTTTGGGGGTTTTCTGGCCATAAAGGGGATTGTTTTACAAAAATTTTCAAAACCTTTTTTCGTGCATCTATACAGGACTAATTGACATGTTTGGTGCAAATTTGTTCGAAATCGATCGAATAGTTTTCTCTCTAGATAATAATAATATTTATTAGTTAATCTCCTACTTTAATAAAAAATCACCTCTCCTACCCCACCCTACAAGTCACAGTGAATCTGTTTGATAATTTAAATATGTTTGTGAAAAAGTATGTGCCAGTTCCTGGTACCGTTTATTAAATATATTATACGAAACCATGATAGTTAATAATGGGTGTGTTTTTTCAGGTAGCCATGCCGAGAAAGTACATACGAAAACCAACAGGCAGAAGTGGTCACAGGACTATGTGTGTGCTAGCTTGGAAGATTTGGAGGGAGGGGGGCTGGGTACAAGCGTGAAACAGTTGAAAATACCAGACGATGAAAAAACGATTCTTTGAGTTCATCAGACGAAGCATGCATATTTTGTAATGGCCTGTATTCAGAATCATCGTCAAATACTCATGAACAATGTTTAAAAGCCGATGAAGAAGACAACTACTTCATCTGCGATTTCTGTTCTGAATAATGTGTGTTTCTGTTAGTCATTGAGACCAATTATTGAAAACTTTGCCAATACTCAAATTATTTGATTAGAACTAAATTTGGCACCTAAAACAGTTTTAAGGTATCCATTAGTAGTACTTTTTATTATTTCCTTATGTTTTTCTACGATTTTTCATGAAAAATAAAACATTTTCTTACTTTCAAGATTTTTTACTATTTTTTTATTCTGATATCGTTCATTTTAAGCTGAAACCGGACTAGTATCATGTTGTTTAATATGTAAGAGATCTGAATAACATGAATTTGCAGAATTATTGAAAATCTATTTATATATAAGCCAAATACCACTCACTTACTAACTCATCACGATTTCTCAAAAACTACTGAACGGATTGGAACGAAATTTGGTATGTAGCTTCCTCTAGGGCCATAGTTGCTCATTAAGAAAGGTTTTTAAAAAAAATTCAAAATTTTAGAGGGGTTTGGGGGGGACAAAGTTAGTAAATCACGATTTCTCCAAAACTACCGAACGGATTTTAAGGAAATTTGGTATATAGCTTCCTCTAGGGCCCTAGATGCTCGCTAAGAAATTTTTTCTAAAAATTTGTAATTTTAGGGTTGGGATTGGGAGGATCAAAGTTACTAAATATCCCCATAAGAAATACATAATGGAATATATTTATTGATATATTTGTTTTTGTTAATTTACATTTAACTTTGATTTGTCTATCCGTGCAAAGCCGGATCGGGCAGCTAGTAATTTACATGAGTTGAAAGTTTAGGTACCCGGGTTTCCCCCACTTTCCCCTACTAAAATGTGAACTAATAATTCATTTACTGTTCACACACAGCATGAATATTACATTAATAAGTCAATGATGACTTACTGTGAAGGTCTTAACGATGGTGAAATAATTGATGTGCTGTTTAGAGACGATGTAAGAGTAAGTATGTACTTCTGATTTTTGTATATTTGGCAATGATGACTCAGATAAAGATCCGACATTTGAATCAGACGGATCATTAAAAAGTGTATGTATTTATGTGTTTGCACTTTAACGGGCCCATTTTTCGTCCGATTTGGTCCATAATTTGGTTACCACGTTGGTTTTCTAAGTTCTCTAAGTTTATCGGACGAGTTCGTTAGCCAAATAAACGGTACCAGATAACTGCCACATACTTTCTCCCAGTGGAAACTTCCCAAGAGTAGGTGGTTATTTAGAATTTGCAAAAGTAGGACATACCATGGAAAATATTAGATGCATGTGACACACATCCATATTATATTATTATAATATTATTATTATTATTATTAAAACTATTCGATCGATTTCGAACAAATTTGCACCAAAAATGTCAATTAGGCCTGCATAGATGCACGAAAAAGGGTTTTGTTCTGAAATTTTTTGAAAAACAACCCCCTTTTTGTTCAAAAAACCCCAAAAGTCAGTTAATATTATTATTATTGTTATTATTACCTATTACGGACAGACATCACCAAAAAAAAAAACCTTTTTTGGGTTCAGGGAGCACTAAAACAAATAATTCCACTAAAAATATTTTTGGGTTCAGGGAGCACCAACACAGATAATTCCACTAAAAAATTTTTGGGGGTTCAGGGAGAACAAAAACAGATAATTCCATTAAAAATTCAAATTCGAAAATTTGGACGAAAACAATACTTTCTCCATATACTACGTATAGGGGGGAGAAAGAAAAAACAATTTTTTGGGGTTCAGAGAGCACCAAAACAGATAATTCCGCTAAAAATTCAAATTCGAAAATTTGGACGAAAACAGTACTTTTTCCATATACTACGTATAGGGAGGAGAAAGTAAAAATCCAACAAACTAAAGCACGTTTTGACCAGAAATAATTTTTTGTTTTTTTTTTTAATTTTTCATACTAAAATGAACGTTTTTGGGGTTTTATCTACAAAACAAACACTGGACATTTTGTGCACATACCTTATAGCCCGTCTGGTTTCACCAAAAATCGATAAAAACGTAAAATTCTATAAAAGTGCCCGAGCTGCCATGCTGCCAACGTTGAAAGCGGAACGAAGCAGAGCATGATCCGAAGCTGGAGGATTAGGTGCAAATAAATTCTACTAATATATTTTTTACACACAGGCATCTATTCATCGCCTTCATGAGAAGATAAATTTCCCAAATAGTTGGTTGAAACCATAGAACATATAAACTTAATTTTGGAAATTCGCTCAACTCACGTCAGCGGTTCAGCTGCGTGGTTGAACTATTTTATTTGTAATCTATGAGGCGGTGTGCAACACTTTATGGAAATTAAAATACTTTATTAGCTAATTTCCATAGGAAAAATGAGCTATTGCAGTGGCCCTTATGGTAAGACCCAAGGTCGGGAGTAGCAAATTTTGTTTTTGGGTGTCATTAAAAATCATATATATATATGCATATATGTGTTCGTACTCTAGCAGCCGCATTTTAAGTGCGATTTGGTTCAAATTTGGTACACACGTTGGTTGTCTACGTCGCTCGGACGAGTTCGTTAGCCAAAAAATCCAACAATCGGAAACACGTTTTTTGACCGGTAGTAACTATTTTTTGCGATTTTTCCTACGAGAATGAATTTGTTTTTGAGTTTTTCTACAAATATAAATGTAGGATGTTATTCTGCACATTTTGTTTTTTTACGCGACCTTATAGCTCGCTTGGTTCCCCCAAAATCGATCAAAACGTAAAATACCACGGAAGTACCCGGTTCAAAGCCATGTGGTGGATTCTACCGTGGGACTAGCGTACGAAGCACGCAAGGCATTGTGTATTGAACATACTCCCAATATTGGGAATGGCGTGCGAACCATTTTGTAGCTATTCAGCACCGTCGTAAATAGACCTATTTCCCAAATTGTTGGTTGAAACCCTAAAACATAGGCCTATAAACTTAATTTTGGAAATTTGCTCAA
Organism: Philaenus spumarius; assembly: GCA_018207615.1. Classification (NCBI taxonomy): domain Eukaryota; kingdom Metazoa; phylum Arthropoda; class Insecta; order Hemiptera; family Aphrophoridae; genus Philaenus; species Philaenus spumarius. The sequence continues at coordinate 149,550 of JAGFPH010003034.1, forward strand.
CTCACGTCAACGGTTCAGTTGCGTGGTCGAATTATTGTTTATTTCATGGACTATCCACGTTTAGAGTCATAGTTTTTTTTCAACGTCTATACTTTATGCTAACTTAGACTACGCAAAATCATGTGGTTATATTTAACCTTAGTTTTGTTTGTCTGAATCCAAACGAACGAAAGCTACAATTTTAATTAACCCGTCATGTTTATCCATTGCAGCCAATGAGTTAGTGAAGTTGTAATGGCAGTTCTACTTCTTAGCTTGAATGCCTACTTGACCCAAATAGGAGTTCGAAAAAAGATTAAAAACACAATTACCATATTTTGTCACCGGAACAAGTTAGGTTGGTGAATGGAAGCTGCACGATGTATATGCATTTAAATAAAATATGGTAATTCGCTGCTACTTGCGTAGAAAGTAGGCCGGTGATAAATAAATCGATCATCGCCCTATACATAGCGAAAGTAATATCTAGGCTACGTACTAGAGTGTGTATAAATTAGAGGACTTCGAAAATGATCGCTTCGCTCGGCGATCCGGAGAAGCAAATGCAGATTATTGTATTCTACGATATGTTCACGGGAATAGGCCTAAGGATAGATTAGGACGGAGATCGAATCTAACGTCGGGAGTAGTAAATGAGTACCGATCATGGTCCCCAGAACATGTTTTGGGGTGGCATTAAAAATGATATGCATTATTATACAGAGTGGTTATAAAGTCACATCCCCCCCCTTTAACTTTTGTGTTTGTTAAAACAAACAAATATCCTTTGGGGAACGATACTAACTTAACCCAAAGTATCTTTTGAAACAATCGGAAATTTTGAGTGTCCCCTAAAAATGGGGGATTTTAGGGGCAACTCAAATTTTTTTAATTGGGAAGTATGGTCAAGTGATACCTCATTTTAAATGTCTATTTAAGACTAGGAAAATGATATAAAGAAAATTAAAATCGGACCACCCAAAACAAAATGGCGGCCCGAAACGTGTTGAACTTAATCGACATAAAGTTGCCAATATCTCGAAAAGGAAGAGTTTTTAGAAAATATTTCAAGGGACAAAAATGTTTATTTCAAAGTGCTTGACCTAAAAAGTTGCTTCCAAATCGATTTTTTTTTAAATTTTCTAAGATTGAGGAGTAAAAATAAAATTTACACGTGGGGGATTTTACCGAGTTGGCATCTTCTGATCCGAGGCAGATGGCTGCGAGCGAAGCGAATACCGAGGTCACAAGGTCGAGGTAAAAACTTGCAAAGCGCGTGAGTCGAAGCTGGAGGCTAAGCTGCAAACACATTCTATTAATATATTTATTTTTCATACACACTGGCAGCTATTCAGCGCCTTCGTGGGTAGATCAATTTCCCAAATAGTTGTTGAAACCATTAAATGTATAAACTTATTTTTGGAAATTCGCTCAACGTCAGCGGTTCAGTTGAGGACATGCGAGATCAAATTGTTTTTAACAGAAGAGAGACAATTTTCAAGTTATAAAATACGAAAAAAAATATGTTACGGTAAAGCAGTAGGCCTATTTCAAACTGGTGAGATAGGCCTAGTAAAGAATAAAGTTTGGTAGATGTTTGAATTATGATATAGTAAGCTGTTTTAGTTGTTTGTGTTTGTTACTACCTAACCTAAAAAAAACTGTTGTGAAGAAAAATTACCTGATTCTAAATTTGCCAAGTTGGTTGTTATTGTAATAAAATATGTAAATGCTTTCAAAAAAAATGTTTTGGCTCAGTACAGTTTGAAATACTGCTTTATAACATCAGAGCAGGTTGTTAGTTTGTTAATATTAGGAATAATTAGGTTGTTGAGGGTACTAATTTTAAAAAAAGGTTATATTATAAATGTTTTTTATAACTAGATTCAAAAAATTCAAATACGCTCTAAAAATCTTAAAAAGGCAGGTTAGCATTTTAGTTACATTTAAAAGAGATGATGTTAAAATAAAAATATAATTTTTCAGAACTTTGATTGTCCGTTACTTTGAAACGAAGCAAGATACTAAGCTCTAGTTAGCGCCATTATGTTTCTATTTTAATAAGCTTTACAATGGTGTATAACATGACGTACCTTTGGACAATGACTACATATCAATGAGACGAAAAGTGCTATGTTAAAAATTCAGACCAGGGAAGCAGGTATAAAAGTGTGTTTGCGCCATCGGCCGCTAGGATTCGACGGTCACGGTTACTTGACAGTCGGACCTCTCTGTCTCTCCTCCTCTTTCCATCCTTGTCCCACACTCGGCCGGCAAAACGCGCCCTCAGAGCTCCTAGCGATTGATGGCGCAAATTCACTTCAGTTGTTAGGAGCTCTTAGGGGCGCATTTTGTAAAAGTAGTAGTTATAAGACATTTTTCTGATTCTTTTGTGTACACAGTTGAATTCTTTAGCCTTCGCACCCTTAAACAATGTCTAAATATCAATAAGACGAAAAGTTAAAATGTTAAAAATTCAGACCAGGGAAGCAGGTATAAAAGTGTGTTTACTCCATTGCCCGCTAGGATTCGGCGGTCACGGTCGCATGACACATAACAGTCGGAGCTCTCTGTCTCTCCTCCTCTTTCCATCCTTGTGTCCCACACAAAATGCGCCCCTAAGAGCTCCTAACAACTGAAGTGAATTTGCGCCATCAATCGCTAGGAGCTCTCAAGGCGCGTTTTGCTGGCCAAGTATGGTACAAGGCTGGAAAGAGAAGGAGAGACAGAGAGGTCTGACTGTCATGTGACCGTGACCGCCGAATCCTAGCGGCCGATAGCACAAGCCACGAACTCACTTTTTTATACCTACTTTTCTGGTCTGAATCCTACCCATTTAAACTGTTCTTCTTATTGATATTTAGTCATTGCCAGGGAAGCAGGTATAAAAGTGTGTTTGCGCCATCGGCCGGTAGGATTCGGCTGTCACGGTCACATGACAGTCGGACATCTCTGTCTCTCCTCCTCTTTCCATATTTGTCCCTCAATCGGCCCAAAAAACGAGCATTGAGAGCTACTAGCGACTGATGGCGCAAACTAACTTTTATTTTGCATTGCATGATTATGGTCCGAGTCACAGATAATTAATACTAATTATTTACCTTAAGTCCGTTTTGTGACTCCTTGTCGTTTAGTTTAAGACGACATGTTTCGGAGCCGTAACTCCATCATCTGGTCATCCCTCTGGCGAGTTCGTCGAACATTAAAAACATTAAAATTTTATAAACACACACATTTACACACGCACACTAACACACAAACACAGTTCGTCACACGAATAAATACAAGTGTACTGCATTATACTGACCGGACGTTGAGATGCGGCTTATTTCTTGTATTTATTCGTGTGACGAACTGTGTTTGTGTGTTAGTGTGCGTGTGTAAATGTGTGTGTTTATAAAATTTTAATGTTTTTAATGTTCGACGAACTCACCAGAGGGATGACCAGATGATGGAGTTACGGCTCCGAAACATGTCGTCTTAAACTAAACGACAAGGAGTCACAAGGCGGACTTAAGGTAAATAATTAGTACTAACTTTTATACCAATTTTCCTGGTCTGAATCCTACCCATTTAAACCGTTAGTCTTATTGATATGTAGCCAGCCATTGCTTTTGATTTTACATTTTTACCCCCCCCCCCACCCCCCGTTCGTCCCAAGCCCCCAAAAATCATATCAAACACCAAATAATATTCAAAAATGTGTCTTACAAATTTTTGTTAACCTATTTTCAGTAACAACAATAATGAAGGTGTTTAAAGGGACTTCATTAACACTCTGTATATATTATACGTAGATATATAAAAGATAACTATGATTAGACATTCATAAAAAAGAATAGTAAAATACCGTTACCATATTTTGTCACCAGAGCAGGTTAGTAGATGGAAGTTGCACGATCGCTATCAACTCCTATAAAAGCGAGTGAATGTCCGTGATTAACAATCTATATATAAAAGCTCATTTCACCATTATGTGAATGAAAACCTAGCGCAGATTATACTTTGGAGTTATGTTTACAACTTCAATCAGTAATATAATTTCTTGTAAAGTTTATTTTTGTAAATACGATTATAGAACTAATTTAACTAATGTTAAATACGTTATAAAATTTGTTTTGAGGTTAAAATGAATATATATACACCTTTTATCACCAATATATTCATGTAGAGGGAGACTTGCACAGTACCGGACAGAGCGTGTTTCTTAAAGACGCCAATAGATGGCAGGTAGATGAAATATTACATTCAAAGCTCTTTGTTACTTAAGGGTCTGCTCCAGTAAACGAGAAAGCAACAGAAACGAAAGCGCTTCTCACTATATCCCTATCTAAACAGTGCAATTTCTGGCAGCTGAACGCTTTGACATTGCCTCATTTCAAACCATATTATAAGTCTATCTTTTGTAATTGAGTGTTGAAAACAAAACTGAATATTCTTTATAAAATTTCGGATCCGGCTTGCAAATTATTTTTCATTATTAATTTTTTATTGTGTTAGGAAAAAAAATCAAACTTTGTACTTACAAAATGTCAATTACATAAAAAATCAAAAACATAAAAAAAAGTAAATTGCAACAAGGATGCGTATTGTGACTGTGCTTAAAATGAGACCTTGCAAACAATTTTATGATAAAAAATAAACGAAATAAATGGTTTGAAATTTAACATTGCTCTTATGGGATAAAAATCCAAGATGGCCGCCACTACAGCAGACCCTTAAAGTCGTTGTACAGTTCATAGCCTTGTCGCACCAATGTAGTCTGAGTAATTAGTGAAAAAGGTGTTTTTGTCCAGTTGGCTGGTTCCCAACGATAGATTTCAGCCTCTGTTCTGTGAGACTTGGTGAATAGAATGAGTTTAACTATTTTTCATACTGAATAGGAAGCAGTAAGTGAATTTTAATTTAAAACGTTAGTTTATGGTTGTGAATTTAAATAGGCCTACTTCCCCGCCTTCATTTGCTCAGTACCGGACAGACAACACTTTCCCAGTCCCGGACACTAAAACTATTGTGTTAGATCCTTCAAAGCTGTGCACAATGAAGCCTGTCCTAGATGGATGAACCAATCAATATTGCCGGTTTGGTTAGGACAGCTTTTATGACTATATGCAGGATGCAGCTTGCAAAGTGTGGTTTTTCAAGTACTGGGCTCTATCCGTTGAAGAAGGGCGTATTTATAGGTTTGGGCTACCTTGCTGCAGCTCATTTCACTCAAGTCAATGAAGCTCTCACAAGATCCACAGTTTCCGTGACCACAAATCCTACTCCCGAGGACTGAAGAGCCAGTAACAGTGACTGCAGAAGAGAATGTAACCCCATCTAGCTCAATGTTTGCACCAATTCCTTCATGATCAACACCAGCCTCCCTGCCCTGCATGCCGTCAACTTCAATTGTTGCCACAGTGAAAGCCACACAAACACCTCCGGCTACTCCAAGCACTATGGTGGACCTGAAGGCTTCATGTCTCATTCATATCAAGTTGTGACCGATAGGATTTTTCCCATCATAGATAAGGCTAGATAGAAAATCATTCAGAGGAGAAGTGAAAAAAGTGAGATTTTAACTGGAAGTCCTTACAAAGATATGCTAGAGAAGAAAGTAAAGGAATCAGATGAAAAGATTTTTAAAAATAGCAATGAGAAAAGAAAAAAAATACAATGTAATGTATTAGCAAAGGGGAAAAAATCCAAACAACTTGAGTTGAGAGTGAAACACAAATATATTGAGCCTACGAAGAAAACTTCACTTTAAACAAACGTCCTGGAAGGAAACCACAGAAATGAACTCCAACAACCAAAATAGTGTTACTGAGTGCATAAGAGAGAAAACAGAAGAAGATTTTAAACAGTGCACAACTTGCAAGCAGAGGGCACAAATTGCTTTCACAGATCAAGAAAATCTCATTTATTACAATTGTGAAAATTGCTCGTAAGTTATTGCCATTAACAATACTCAGTTTTTTGTTATATGTTGTATTTCATTAGAATAACATATTAATTAATCAAATATACCATTAGTTAGCAAAATAACAACTTCTTATCTTAATAATAAATGATTTTTGAAATTGTCCGGTACTGGGCATATATTTTTGACCGTTAGTTGTAATTTTTTTATACTTTTTCATTTGTTCATTTCATTATTTTTACTACTGTTTTTTGTAAAAATGTTAATTTTTAGTTATAAATAAACATTTGACTTTTTATCGTTGCAATTTTATTTTGTTACAATATATATAAAAAAAGTTATTGTCAAAAAAGCTAAGGTGTCCGGTACTGTGCAAGTCTCCCCCATAAAAATTTAAAGAACCATTCGTTTAGCTTCGAAAACATTCGTACATTTTCGTACAACATAAACATAATAATATTCTATTATTAATTTCTTGATTATAATATTTAGTTAATAACTTCTAAATCATTTGAAATATTGATTTAAAATAAAAAAGCAATTAAAAGATGATATTTTTATATTTCATTTTGATGTATATTATGCCTACAGTTTTATAAAATCATATCTAAATTTTACATTTGACTATTTTAAAATAATTAAAACATTTCTTAAACTATTTGATACGTCAATGTGAAATGAAAATAAATTTAAAAAAATAATATTTGTATCTTTCTTAATAAATAATAATATATTCTGTAAATAACACATTTTAACAAATAGGCCTACAGTAACCCATATAATTGTATACATTTACCGAGTTAAAAATCCCCCTCAAAATAGTTAGCTGCGCCTAGATAAAGTCTGTTGTTTTTAAATAGATTTTTTTCAATCATGTATTTCTTATGTGTATCTAATCAACATGTTAAGGGATATACTAGTCTTCAAATAAAATATGGTAATTTTACAATATAGTACTTAGAAAGTAGGCCGGTAATGCATAAATCGATCATAGCCTATTCATAGCGGAGGTAATACCTAGCCTATATACTCAAGTGCATA
>JAGFPH010003035.1:0-15587 GCA_018207615.1 Philaenus spumarius
GATTCAATATCGGATGGTCTCACAGACGAAACTATCGGATAGCTAAGTTAAAGAAAATGACGGCAAATGTTCAAACAATATTGTAGTATTTACTGTGTTGGTATAGGATGCCGGGTTGAACGAACCAATTATTTCACATAACTTAACTATTATCCTTCATCCGATTGTTTTGACAGTTGCACCATCCGATAGGGCATTAAAAACGCAACAAAAAAGGAGTCTTTTGAGTAATTTAGGTTTGGAATTTTCAAACCGCCGCCATTTTGAAACGCGTTATTGGATTTATTCGCTTATTTTTCTTGAGATATATCATGTTTAGGTTAAAATTCATGCCAAGTTTAAACTCTATCAGTCAAACCATTCTCTAGATATGAATTATTTTGAACAAAAAACAAAATGGCGGGTATCTGGAAAACGAAGCGTTTTCGGGCCTATGTTTATAAGAATCTTTTTTCTTATTTTCACCCATAGAAAAGTTCCCCGAAGATTGGCTGCTTACTTATGGAACAGCATGTATAGCCTATATTTAACTGAACTATCTGCAGTTTATGCGTGTAAAAAATGTTCGTCGCGGTAAAATGTTTCATCTGAAACTTTGATTCAATTTGATGTGTTTGTGTTTTTGGCAATGCAGGCAGCATTTTACTAACAACTGCAAATTATAGTTACCTATAAAATGATGAATCTGTCCGACTTGTGTCTTCTTTTATACTCTTAATTTACGCGTTTCGGGACCATGGTCCCATCATCAGAATGAAAAATCGCTCCATTGGAGGTCGTTAAATGTTACAAAAAACACATAAAAAGACACTACACACGCACACGTATAAGAACGACACATATGGTCCTCATTTGCGAGGTTAACTATTAGTAGCGCTACGTTATTATCTACCGCGCGAGACACTGATGTACACAATGGAGCACTAGGGGTATACTGGAAGCTAAGAGGTGGGGATATCAGAAGTCCTATCTGTCTCCGGACTATGTTGGAACTCAATAGCCGTGTCATACAAGTAATTCGATTTAAAAAATAGTTGGTCGTTCAATACATTATTTGGGCTGTTCTTGTGTGCCTTATATATTTCGAACTCCTCTGACGCGTCCATAAATCTACCCTTCTTACAAATATGGAGAGGCTTCATGTTATGTTCGAAATTAGTATAGCCTACCTGTGGTTATTATCGACTATATGTTATGCGAATTTCGACTTCATGTCACGTAGGTTCCTTTGAGGCAAATGCTCCCTGTAGCGTTCTTCGAACGTTCTGCCCGTCTGCCCAATGTAGAAACTATCACAATCACTACAGCCTAGTTTGTAAACGCCTGACTTACAAGCATTTTACTATTGTGTAAGATAAAATTAGACATTTTAAAATAATCGCAATAGATATAAATGTGATTTCACTAATCCTTCGTAGATATATCAACTGTCAGAATGTTTTCCGCACTTGGTTAAACAAGCGCATCAAATAAAAGTAAAACATATAAATGATGGCGCAGACTTTTTTAAACTTTTTTCACTGCCAACACAACTTTTATTTTCCTTGCTGATTTAATTTATCTTTAACGGTTTAGCAAGTGCTTATAAAACACCCAAACTTTTTACCCCAAAATTGTGTCTCTTTTAAAATCAGCTATTTAAATTTTTTTTAATTATGAGGAACAATATTTTACGTTAACCGTTAAGCGATTTTGTTCACCATTTCATCAAAATCTTACGCTTATTTCTCTAGTGAAACCCTAATAAACCAATTAACGTAGGTAAACTTTTTACCTCTTCAAACAATTGTATATATAGGGCACTCACCCCCTCCTCCCCGTGTCATGTTTTAGCTTGTTACAAGAGAAAAGAGTTAAAACAGGCTTAAAACAAACCAGCTGATCAAGTTAACCACATGGTACATGGACATGGTAGTTTGTAGTGGTTTGTTGCATTACTTTTTAATTACATTGACAGTCGGCGACAGTTTAATTGTATGCTTGTTTTAGGATTTGTTGGTTCGAGTTTTACAACATGATACTGTATATTTTATAAATCCATTATGTAATGACCGTTGGATACATTTTACCGTCGAATTAGGAAGATTTATTACCTCTCGTTAGAGGTAATAACTATTGTTACTAATTTATCAAAGTACGTTTAAAATATTAATGTGCTATAGTATATTTGTGGTTTTAACATGAAACAAAATAACTGGCTTTAAAATTAACTGGAATTTAATTATTTTAAAATTGAAACAGATATTCGAATCGTAATTACAGAGCAGTAGTGTATTTCCTTTATGTTTTCGTGCAATTTCTTAACATGTTAACATTCGTCTAAGCCAAGTTGACAAAATTACAGTACACTCGATTTCACTGAGTTTAGTAGAACTCGGGACACACTTACCAAAAATATCTGACAAATTACAGTTTACTGCATTGTATAATTGCGGAAATACTATATAGTGGATAAATTTCAAGTGTTCATATCATGCTGTTACAGTCTCGTTATCACTTAATATGTTGCATGTTGAAATAGTTCAAATGTCGGTTTACTCTCACAGAACATTCCACAGCAGTACTATAATCTTCAGAAAATCTGTATGCTTTTTAATTTGTACGATTAAGCCAATAAGTCTGTGTTTCAACATCGTTTAACATAAATTAATGCTATGTACTGTACGTTCAGTACACATCGTAAATACAATAACAAATATATAAAAATGATAAAATAATATTCTAAAATTAATTAAGAAAAAAGTATTTTGAAAAATTTATTATTTAGAATTTATCTGGATAGAAAATGTAATTATTTCTCTATATATCCTATTACTTTAAATGAGCAATTCTTGTATCTATCTTTGTATCTGTCGCGGATCTCGAAAACGGCTCTAACGATTTTGATGAAAATTTGCATAAAGGGGTTATTTGACGCGATAGGAATTGAATGCGATAGTTAATCTACGCTGGGTTTTGTTTAAGTATTGGGCCTACAGATGATGGGCGAAATCAGCTGTTATATTATGTTACTCACGTACGTGTGTATGTATAAACGGCCGTACACTCGCTTTTATAGGAGTTGATTGTTTCTTATTTGCTGTTCGTTTAAAATAATATTTTTATAAAAGGAAAATAAAATAAAATACTTTACTAAATAAATATGCGAATGAATGATTTGCACGTGTATGATTTGCAAATTGATGGCAGGAGAGTAAAGTTTGATCTTCCATCACTCTAAAACAAAAGAAATTTCAGTAAATTTGAAAGTGATTGATGGGAACAATTTGAAACTAACCAAAACTTTGTATTTAATGTCATAAAATAATGTCGCAATATTCATTGGACAATATAATGTCTATTGTTGAATTGATCTTATTTTTCACTGTCGTTGCAAAGTAAGTTAACTGCAGTAAAGATGAACTTCAGGAACGGATCGTTGTGACATTTCTTCGGTTTCCGACGTAGAATTAACCTCGTCGTGAACATCGATCGAGTGCCATCTTCGGCATGAACTCAATGCCACTTTAAAATATAAATATCCACACATGCGAACATGATTTTTGTAACTAAATTGGTTATTTTTAGCTTTTCATTTGTAAGTATGGTATTTCAAAGTTATATATCCTAACTTCAACATGTAGTTTGGACACATAACTTTCAAATACCATATTTAAGTGTAGTTTAGAGGATCAAAATAAACAAAGGGCGTAATCTCAGTCTAGCAGACAGTTTCCGAAAAAATAATGTTTGCTGGTCGTATAGGGGTTATATGCATCTTAAAAGTAAAAACAGTAACCTTACAATTCGTTTGAATCACTTTTCTCAGGAACGTGTAAGAATATTAAGCTAAAATTAGAGATTTTTAAAAAGTATAATAACCCATATAAATAAACTCAAATTACATTTTGGAATTAAAATAAGTGCTCCAGAAAGAAGCTTTTTTCAGCTCTTGCTATATTGTATACAATGTAATACAACAGTAAATAAATAAAGTATTACCTGTATATAATAGTATCATGGAGTGTATCGTTTGAAAGTAATTTTATTTAGGGATGCCAATTTTTTTTAAATCTAGTGTTCCACATAGTTTTAAAAATTATGCTACTCATCCCTTTTCAGTTCGAAAGTACTGCAGCTAAAGTGTTGTTCAAATCTGCATTTAAAAATTAGCCACTCTTCTAATTTTCAAAATAATTATAGCGTGGCGCACAGTAATTAAAATTTACCTTATCAGGTCCTTGTTATTAATCTTTTTTTAAATTTATTTACTAGGACCAGTTTCGACTGAAACTTCATCTTCAGGTCTGTTTGAGCCGATTGTTGTGAGTATAAAAAAATACCACTAAACGAAAGGATTTTGATGGACCCAATAAGGTAGGAACTAAGTTAAATTATTATTACACAATTATGGTGCTAAAGAACCACATCATGTACAGTAATACTTTGTTGGGAGGTCGTCACCACCAAAGTATTATGAATACTGTAATGCTTATCGTAAATGTTTTGAGTCTTTGATGCTTTGTTTTTCTAGTGTAATTTGTTAAGCACGCAATTCTTAGTGTTATTTTTCGATAACTCAGTTATCCTTTTACATGCAGAAAAAATAATATAGTATATTTTTGGTAAATATAAAGTTATTAGGGATATTGAAATAACCATTTTAATCGGCCACCATTTTGAACACTTACAACGTTTTGTAATTTATATGCTAAAAACGTATACAAAACGTGTGCATCAAATTTTGACTCAACATCTGAAACGTTTCTAACATCATACTTACTTTATGGAAAATTTTCACCGATAAGTTTATAACGGAATTTGGTCTTTATTTTAACGTTTTGAATCACTCAAAAAAGATATGGCGTCTTTTGTATATTAGGCCTAACTCTCGTATTTTATTCCCGTTCTAAAATATTTCTAAAACAAACTTGCCATCTTGAATTGCCACACTGAAATCATCCGGAGTATTAGTACAAATCTAATTATACCTGATATGTTAAAATCGGTTGTTCCGTTTAGGTTCTAAGCCGTAACATCAGAACTAACTTACATAGATTGAAACACAATACACATTGCGTCGCTCGTTGGCAACTACATTGCATACGATTCCTCAAACTTTGTCTCCGCTCCACCAGTCCATAACGTTGCCTGTATAAATGGCAGAATAGAACTTGTCAACCAAAACACAGCTCAGTCATTCCAGTTGGACTTGGCTTGGAAAATCGATAACCCCGACGCTGAAGCCGCTCTCTTTGATGCGATGTCGAAATGTAGTCCCACTCGTGCAATTCATTTACCCGCCGTCTCAATGTTCAGTGTATTATTTACTGACAATGAAAGAAAACCAAATCCGATTCGTGTCGGAGGAAATGAATAAAAAGTACGAAATGGTTAATGTGGTTAATGGTTAATGGTAATTGTAAATGTGGTTAGTTAATGGTAATGGTTAATGTGGATAGGTAGAGTTTTGCGAATGATATTACTCAGTTTGAACAACATTATTGTGTCTTCATGTTTCGTAAGTGGTATATTGCTTTTATTGATGTTATAACATTTCTTTCACTTTCATTAAAAGGGGGGGGGGGGTTTAAATAGGCCTAAAAAATTTACTTTTTTGTTTCTAAATATATTGTTTTCAAAATTTGGGGCATAAGATTGTGCCTATGTTATTTATGACCAAAATTACTTGTTTAAAAGTTTTTTTAATTGTATTTTTCCCATTTTTTTTAAAGTTTGCAGCTCAAAAAGTAGTAAAGATATTGTCTTAATTTTTTTTTAAATTTGTTCCTCTACTGGCTGTAAAGTAGAGTATGGGTTTAACTTAATTCTGAAAAATGCAATTTTTACTTTTCAAAAATACAAAAATATCGAATTTTCAGATTATTATTTTATATATTTAGGCTCTTTATGACAGCAAACCCATACTCTATTTTATAGGTATTTTAATAACGAAAAAAATTTAGTCAATATCTCTTCTGCAACTTGAGATATCTTCTCCGCCCGCGTCCAAAAAAAGAAGCAAATTTTCGTAAAAAAAAGTTCAGTCTGCTTTTTATGGACTCACATACTTTCAATTGCTAACCTATGTTTCTTTTTTTTTTTTTTATTGAAGAACCGCTTTGATTGAATGCTCTTTGCTTTGCACTTGTTTTCCTAGGTGCCATTTCAAAACCAGTAAAAAACACTTGCCTATTAGAAACTAACACAACAGCTACCCTTCCCTCAGACTAGGTTGCCTAGCAACGTATGTTCAAACTTTCAATTACTACACTTCAGCAACTGTTTTCAATAACGCATTATAAACAAAGTTTATAACTTCGAAAAAGATGTAACACAGTGAAACCAAATAAAAATAATTTGAAGTATTCAGAGAAAACTATGGTAACAAAACACAGACCGGCACTTGATAAAAGACAGATTTCCAAACAAAAACAATGTTTGTAAAAAAACAGCTGTTCTAAATAAATCTAAGATTTGTAGAAAACACCGAAGGCTTTAAAAAACAAGTCACCTTGATCGTGCACTTTATTTGTTACTATATAACGTGTGTATAACAACACAAAACACAATACGGCTATCATTTGCAATGAAGCAAAAGATAAAAAAGGGAAAAAATTATTTGTTTAATTTTTTCTAAAGACAAAAAACATTTATTTGCATATATGTTTTATACATATTATTGTGCTTAAAGAGTTAAAGAACAAAATAAGACTTTTTTAAATACAACTATTTGGTTTTTAAAATGTTTTTATCATGTAAACCCCCCCCCCCCCCCCCCCCACATAGGCCACATGTGTTATGTTTAACAGGTATTTGATGTTTTAACAGATAAATTACTTTCTACAGTTGTAAATTAAGCTCTCTATCTCAATTTAATTTTATGTCGTAGAAACAGTAACTAGTATAAAACTTATTTTAACCAAAGCAACACACGGAAATCAAATTAAAAAATGTAAATAGTTTAGCCCAACATTTTGCTGGACACGATTTGGGTCAAGTAAAAAACTGTTTTTTATTCAGAAAAAAAGCCATGTAAATCAGATAATTTTTAATAAACGCGAATCACTTTATCTTTGAAAATCTTGGAGGTAAAGTCACCCCTACCACAACCGAGGGACGGAAAGAATAATGTGGAAGCGTTTTGACTAAATCTACGTAAGTTGTGGGATGGGGGACTAAGGCCAGATACCAAAGTGTTCCTACTTCTTTATTTTCCTGCGGGAAAATCATTTCACTTAAAAAACTTATAGTATGATGAACTTTCAACATTCGATAATTTTTTGTGAAAGTAATAGACATTGCTGAAATTAAAGTTGGCGATAAATCGGGGAAATGGTTTTAATTTATGTCAATACAATACTGTAAAGAAAGTTTTGTCCTTTAAATACGACTCGGTGGAATGAATTATGGATAGATGTTTTAGGCATATTTTGTACACCATTAAGGGATGGACACATCACAAAAACAGGTCACAAAAAGTGTTTGTAAAACAATAAAATTTGAGGTAGGGTGACTGTGTCTCTTTGAATCAAATTGTTGTTATTGTTATATTGATAATCCCATCGCATTTGTTCTTTACAGATTTCGTAATAGTTTACAAACTAACGTTAATTTTAATTTTAACTCATAATATCCAGTTTCACAATGCTACACTACATTTCATCAAATTACAACTTCTAACATCAAAATCATCGTGAATTTTAAAAGGTTTTATTTCACAATAGTGATTGATACTATTTATTTGCAAAACCCATTAATGTTTACTAGTAACAAGTCTGCATTTACTTGTTCTACGATATAATATTAACTAGGGTTATACATTATTTTAAATGTAAAATAATTTTATAGGCTCATTTCAGTTGTCAAGTATTATTTAAAAAACGCATTGCACCAACAGGAACGGATGTTAAAAGATCTGAAGTTATGTCCTAGGATTTTGTTGTACGTCCATCGATCTTACCTTAAATATAACCAGATTTGTTGTCACTTTTGTACATTTTTCACAAATTATTACCTTTCGACACAATCATCGGACAGCTAAAATTAACACATTTGACAGCCATATTTACGCGTCCGACAATAATCGAGAGAAATTTTATAAAACCTAGCTTTAATATAAATAAATAAGGACAAACTAATAAAAGCGTGTGCACAAAAATTACGCTAAATCAAAGTTTATAGTTCTGGGACATACAGACATCAGACAAAATGCAGAAGGGTTAAATTTTTAGATCTCGCCAAATAGATCGAGGTGCTGCAATTATTTTTTTTAACATTTTTCACTGTTTAGCCGCATTACACCACCAAAAATGGTCTGCGCCGAATTAAAATTGCGTAACCCATTTTGCATTTTTTGGAGTGATCCTAACTTTTTGAAATTTTTCTATCGGTTACTGTCTAAAATTTACAAGTATTCCAAATTTCTAGTTTCTAGCTCAACTGAAGTAGGTTAGAAATTACATATATAAGCGAGTGTCATATCTTTTTAGGGTTAAAGTAGTGTGTATAACATCTACGAAAATAATACTAAACACAGCATGAACTTAAATGTTGTACGTTATGGTTGATTTTTATGTAAACATTTTTTCAATATATCTGGTGCTAAAAATAGAGTTGTTTTAGGTTTTTATTTAATCTACCTAATGTCTTACTGTAAATTGTGAATATAAATATAAAACGGGAAACTCGGAGAATGTCAACACATTCGCTTAGTCCTAGTTCCATAATAAACATCGCTTTTCCTTTACTTATTTTATTAAAAAATAAATAGCATTATAAAATGTACTGACTGGTAGTCAATAAATTTAAAAAGTTTTAAGTTTATTATTTTAATTTTTGACTTTTTTTCTAGGTTAAGGGTCTGCTCCAGTAAATGAGAAAGCAACAGGAAACGCACTTCCGGTATCAATGTATCCCTATCTAAGCAGTGCAATTTCTTGCAGCTGAACGCTTTGACATTGCCTCATTTCAAACCATTTTATAAGTCTATCTTTTGTAATTGCGTGTTGAAAAAACTGAATATTCTTTATAAAATTTCGGATCATGTTTGGAAATTATTTTTCATTATTAATTTTTTATTGTGTTAGGAAAAAAAATCAAACTTTGTACTTACAAAATGTCAGTTACTTGACAAATAAAAGAAATTTTAAAAATGTAAATTGCAAGAAGGATGCGTATTGTGACTGTGCTTAAAATGAGACCTTGCAAACAATTTTATGATCAAAAGTAAACGAAATAAATTGTATGAAATTTAACATTGCTCTTATGGGATAAAAATCCATTTTATTTTTACTGGAGCAGACCCTTAAGAACCTTCTGTTTAAAATGTTTTCTTGTCTATTTAATCTAGGATGTTGATGTATTTTATTTTCACAAATGAGAGTAAATTTTAAAAATTCATAGTAAAGGTTAAATGTACTTACATTTTCTATTTACTTCAAAAGATTTAAATATTGTTTTCCCTTTGTTACTTTAAGTATTCAATGTACCTATATATTTCACTTTAACCTATGTGTTTGAAATTATTTGATTCTCAAACCAAGTAAATAATTTTGATAGAGCTAAATTTGTAGAGATACATAAATGAATATCAAATTCTAATAATAATATACGGTGACAAACAGGTAATGAAAAATACTAAGGGTTGGTTGGAAACAGTTTTAGAGAAATCAAGAATACGCAACATAGCCTACCAAACAAAAATAGCGTTCTGTTTATCTTTAATGTACTCAATTTCAACGTTCTAACATGAAGTACACTTCGGAAAAGTAAAGTTTTATTAACAAACTAGCTGACCCGTACGGCGTTGCCCGTGGTGGTTGGTATTTTCAGTCTTTTAAACGTAATTGTATTCTTTTTAAGTGTTCAGTCAGTGAGTGGTATTTGGCTTTTATATATATAGATCTTAAATAATAAAATCACTATTGTCATAATAATAAAAGATCTGAAATTATGATTTTAGTAACTTTGATCCCCCAAAACCCCTCCTAAAATTTCGAAATTTTTCATACCCTTTCTTAGTGAGCACCTATGGCCCTAGAGAAAGCTACATATCAAATTTCATTCCAATCCGTTCGGTAGTTTTGAATAAATCGTGATTTAATAACTTTGATCCTTCCAAAACCCCCCTAAAATTTGGAATTTTTTAAACCCTTTTCTTAGCGAGCGCCTATGGCCCTAGAGGAAGCTACATACCAAATTTTATTCCAATCTGTTCGGTAATTTTGGATAAATCGTGATTTAGTAATTTTTACCCCCCAAATTCCCCTAAAATTTCCAATTTTTTAAAACTATTTTTTAGTGAACACTTATGGCCCTAGAGGAAGCTACATACCAAATTTTATTCCAATCCGTTCGGTAGTTTTGAAGAAATCGTTGTTTAAATACTTTGATCCCCCTAAACCCCCCCTAAAATTTCGAATTTTTCAAACCCTTTCTTAGTGAGCACCTATGGCCAGAGAGGAAGCTACATACCAAATTTCATTTCAATCCGTTCGGTAGTTTTTGAGAAATCGTGATGAGTGAGTCAGTCAGTGAGTGAGTGAGTGGTATTTCGCTTATATATATATAGATTTAAAATGTTTTATCGATTTGCGTTCCTCTTGTACGAGCTGAAACTCTAGTACAGTTTAAAGCATATCAAAATATAACACACATTAGATAGTTATTTTAATAAGTTGAAGTAATGCCAATTTAACTGATTTCAATTAAAGAATACCTTTATCTTTATGAATACAAACGTCTAATGCCAGTTAAACTCACCTTCTGGATAAACATTGAAAGATAATCGTTCCTGGTAAACTACCGTATGTTTGTCTAATGTTATTTAAATGAGATTTTTGTTTGCACAACTGAATACTCGTGAGATTGTATTTGCCATAGTACTGTATGTAGGTCGCGTTCATCCAAGAGAAGTCCTGTCTACAGACAAGAGTTACAAATAAAGTGAATTCTATCCTATCCAATAACATGTGCTGTGGAAATTCCCCGCAAAATTCCGATATCAAAATGAGGGGCACGCAAACATTATCAAAAAACTAAATGTATTTATTCTATTTTGTAGGGGACTGCAGCGGTAACACAATCCTTATAATTTTGTCGTGTTTATCCGTGCGTGTGTCATAGCTTCAGAGGTCTTTAATTTGATGTGCTGCAAAGGACTCGGTCCACTTAAACAGGTATAATACATATAGTATAATCATTTTTTAATTGTGAAATTTGTTGCGCTTTATACTTACTCAACAAGGGTTAATTTAACTAAATTACAAATTAAAAAAACATGGACCAAGACCGGGATTTGAATCTAGGACCTTTAACGTGCAGTGCTACTGTTCTGCCTACTTAGCACCGGATATCGATAAAAGTTATCTCGACTGTACATTCAATACACGACTGTACTCTGCAAATAGAATTAAGATTGATTTTAATGTAGTTTCATATGAGGTAATCAGTTCACAAAAAAATAAAGTAAACTGTACCATTGAGAAAACATCGATCAATTTCTGGTGTGATCAGTGTTGTGCAGTGTGGTACAGAGTACATTCTGTCGTAGGACGGGTTTTTCTCTTATAATTTAGTTTTAATTTAACCTCCATTTTAGACAATGTGAGCAAAATAATGTAACATTACTCGCACAAAAAAAATCTGCACGTATTTAGTTTGATAATTTGTAGGTAATTTTGTGCAGTTTTATAATTACTCTGCCCCTGGAAGCTTCGCTCGCAGTTGGAAAATTCACTAAAGAATCTCGTTAATCTTTGGCTCGTTTGTACATAGGTTTGTAAAATTATGAAACCAGGCTTAAATATATCAACAGTAATTACAAGACTAATTATAACCTGAAATATATGCTTTAGAAACGTGAGAGGCTTTCATTACGATTTTAGTCCTAGTTCTACTATCTTCTGTCAACTAAAGTTTTGAAACCAGGCCTAAATATTGTAAAAATTATTGCAGGATTTACATAACCTCAATACTGTGTTTCAGAAATGAGCCAAGCCTATATTACAAAATTGACTATTCGAATTTATCCATCTTTGCCAAGTTTACCTCTTTTTTTGACAAAATAAATTGTTAAATCAGGCCCAATTTATTCTAATTCCAACGTGCTAAAACAGTATAAATTAGCTTGTTAGCGAATTTCCATAGGAAAAATGAGCTATTGCAGTGGCCATTATGGTGAGACACAAGGTCGGGAGTAGTAAATGAGCATCGATCATGGTCCCCAGAAAACGTTTTAGGGTGTCATTAAAATTCATATATATATTAAAATTCAATAAAATATATATATATGTATATATTTGTTCGCACTCTAGCAGCCGACATGAAATCGAAACTTTAGCGCTCTTTCTGTCAACAAAGTCAAGAAAATAACAGCTAAAATCAATTAAAAAGTTAAATCGGTGGTCAAAAATGGGGTTACGATAAACTGAAACTGGGTTTAAGCGGATTGGATCCACTACTAAGCTTTTAAAAACAATGTTTTTACTATAAAAAACGATTTTATGCATTACATTGTTTAAATTGGTTTAGTTAGATTTAATCTATTTCATCAAACGAGTTTGCCTTTGTTGGAACAGAATTTTGAATATTCCAAACATTGATATCTATATTTTGAATTGCAATAATTTTAATAGGGTAAAAATAGTTATTTAGGAACCGTTTGATAAATTTTATTAGATCAGGAATTTCAGTTGAATTTTTAAGTTGTAGCATCCAATGCAGTAGGCCAATATGGACTTGTATTGTTCACTGACAATAACTGTCGTTTCCGGGCCTGCCCATGTACAAAGTAAGCACTCGTCCCGAGTAAATGTGCGGCAACACATCGTTAGATTTTATCCAAATCCAGTCATCTAGAAGGCATATTTTAAATTGTTTGATTAGAAACGTATAATCAGCAGGCTATGTGATCATAGTCATGTAAGTTTAAGCAAAAATAATAAAAGTAAGCCAACATCCAAATGGTTATTTAGTAACTATTACTGATTACAAATTAGCATTTTTTCAAGAATATAATAACTAAATTTGTAGATTTTCTCCAGATGCATTGTTTATGTTTTCTCAATTGTTTGTTTTTAAACTGTTAAAACTGCCAGATAATTGATGTTTACATTAAAACATTTTCCACAACCTACTTCCCCCAAAATATTCCTTTTGGTCCACTGAGATTCGAATAATATTATCTTGTTAGCGAATTTCCATAGGAAAAATGAGCTATTGCAGTGGCTCTTATGGTGAGACCCAAGGTCGGGAGTAGCAAATGAGCACCGATCATGGTCACCAGAACACGTTTTGGGTTGTCATTAAAATTCATATATATATATGTGTATATATGTGTTCACACTCTAGCGGCCGCATTTTAAGTCCGATTTGGTCCAAATTTGGTACACATGTTGGTTTTCTATGTCGCTCGGACGAGTTCGTTAGCCAAAAAAATCCAACAACCGGAAGTACGTTTTTTGACAGGAAGTATCTATTTTTTGAGATTTTTACTACGAGAACGTAAATTTTTTAGAGTTGTTTCCAAAAATATCAATGTAGAATGCTATTCTGCACATTTTGTTTTTTTACGCGACTTTATAGCTCGCTTGGTTCCCCCAAAATCGATCAAAACGTAAAATACCATTAAAGTACCCGGTTCGAAGCCAAGTGTGCAAACTCGCAAGGCCACTAGGCGCAAACAAATTATACTAATATATTGCGTACACACAGACAGCTGTTCAACGCCTTCGTGAGTAGACCTATTTCCCAAATTTTTGGTTGAAACCCTAAAACATAGGCATATAAACTTAATTTTGGAAATTTGCTCAACTCACGTCAGCGGTTCAGCTGCGTGGTCGAATTATTTTTTAACAGTAATTAAAAACTATTCAATGAACAGCTGATAAAACAGTATAAATTGTCTCGTTTATAAAGAGCTGTTTTGATCGCTTTATTTACTATTTCTTTGTTATTTTGCAACCAACATGGCAACCATAAGACCCTATGTTAAATTTTTTTAACTTTTAAATTAGATTTTCTCAAAAAATCGCGTTTTTACACGAAATACAACTATATGGGTGTACTTAAAAATCAAAACTACACCTAAATACAAAATGTCTTTGAATTCGTTAGAGCCGTTTTCGAGATCCGCGACAGATACAAAGATGTAAAGATAGACACAAGAATTGCTCATTTTAAGTAATAGGATAAATAGTGTTGTCAGCCTTGTAAGGATTTTAATTTTAGATAGGTTAACATTTAATGCTTTTTGTTGGCATAAATAATTAACTTTTACCTGTGTATATTGGTCTTTAAGGTTAATTCAAATTAGTAAATTAATAATGGTTTAGAAAAAAAACTATCCAAAATTAAATAAAGACGAAATTGAATCAATGTCAACTTTGGAAATGTTATTTATTGTTTATTTTTATTCTCATTTGAAATGTTGAAATTGAAGCAATTTTAAAGGGATTATCGGAAAATGTTACTATTTTTTTCAAACTAGGTTTTTACATTAATGAGTACCGTAGGCCTACAAAATTCCAACCAAATCGGAATATATACATTCTAGAATATATAAATTATTTATTAAACAAACAAAATGGCGGATAGCTGGAGCAAACATAATAAGCATTTACGGACTTATGTATATGGGAAGTTGTTTTGTTATTCGATCCATGCGACACATTCCTGAATTATATCCGCACATTACAAAATTACTCTGTATACTAACCGTATCAAGTCTTTATTGTCGAAACAAAATCCACGGCGTATTATTTGGTGATTGAAGGCTGTCACACTTTCTGCGTTTCTAACTTGAAAAATTCATTCATTTTTCCCCGCTGAAAACCCTACATCGAGGTGAAAATATAGCTACATCGAAGTGAATAGTTAAATTCGTTATATTTCGATAACAAATAAATATGAAAAAGTCATCTCACGAAAAATCGTTCTCGATTTCAAATTTTGCATTCAGTTTATAGTATGCCTAAAAACCCGATAAAATTAGTCCCACGAAGCATACAGATACTTTGTATTTATTGAACTTTTAAAAAGAAAAAAATACTGTATCCGCTTCCAAACCGTTAATATTTAAATCCTTAGTGAACTACTAAGTAACCCGAAACTTAATGCAAATTATATCCATAAGGCTGTTTCCGATCTAGAGATATGCCCTACATCCGCAATAGATATAAGCTAATGTCATTCCATCGTAGTTTAGAAATGTATATTTAGCATTATTTTATTAGGTGTGCACATTAATTTCATATTATAACTACCCAATGTTGCCAAGGCAATACTGGTATAAATAGATACAATATACTTACAAATATACATGTTTATAATAAATAAATAAAATTCTTTTTTGAACACCAATAGTAACAATTATAAACAACTAGCTGACCCGGCAATGCTTCTCTATTGCATAATTATTTTGGTGAAATAAAAGCGACAAATGATGGTAATTTTGTGTATCATATGGACATGAACCCTAAAAATGTATTAAACCCTTTCTTAGTGAGCCCTAGAGGAAGCTACATACCAAATTTCGTTCCGATCCGTTCAGTAGATTTGGAGAAATCGTGATTTAGTAACTTTGACCCCCAAACCTCCCCTAAGAT